>BQNB010002438.1:0-122018 GCA_026074375.1 Tanacetum coccineum | reverse complement strand
TAAAGGGGTGTTTGGTTTAGTGCACTCTCAAAATTGCACTAGCAGTACTAACCTAAGTTAGTACTGCTGACCCTTTACACTACCAGTACTAACCATAAGTTAGTACTGTTAGTATAAATTTTAGCTTTTCAAATTCAGTAGTATTAAGTTTAGTCATAGCTTATTATAAATTTAGTTTTAGTTTTCATTTTCTAGCTTATTCCATAGCTTAATTTTGTCTTTAGGGTCAAATTGCATCAGCAGTACCTTCAAGTTAGTACTGCTAAAATTTACACTACCAGTACTAACTATCAAGTTAGTACTGCTACCTTTGCTATAACTTTTAGTCGAGTAATTGTAGGATTTAATAGCCCAGCTTTTAGCATTTTAAAGTCTAGTTATAGCTTAATATAGAATAAATCTTAGATTACATTTTCTAGCTTATTTACTTAGTTTAATTCAGCTGTCAAAAGTCATAAAAACTTGAAAATTCCAAAAAAAACAGTAGGAACTTAAGTAGAGTCTAAATTTGTTAAATTAACTTTTAAGTCTAGATTTTATAGCTTATTTAGATGGATAATAAGTAGATTAATAAGTTCTTAAAGTTTTAAAGTCTAGTTTAGCGTATTAAGGTTTTTAGCTTACTTGTATTTTGTGTTATTTTGCTTATTTCCTGACTTTGCTTATTTCTTGATCAATTTCAGTAGCATAAGAGTAGTTTAAACTTTGATTTCTTTGCATTCTTAGATTAAGCACATCATAAGCTTTCTAGATCACTTCTCCTTTTTAGAATTAAGCTTAATTTGAGCATTTTATGGCTGTTTAAGTGAAATTAAGTTCAAAACCTCACTTTCTGTAATCAGTTTAGAAATAAGCTCTTATTGAGCTTATTTGAGATTTTCTGTCCTAGTAGCTTTTATTAATTTTGTTCTCACTAGCTTCTTTTACAACTTTGCTTCTTTGAGTTTTTTAATTTAAGCACTTTTCAAATCTCGCCTTAATTTGGACTTTAGTTGTTATCGGAGTAGACCCTCAGGGACCATTCTTGCAATTTTTCTATTTTAGTTGTTTCTTAGTTAATCCTTGCCCGTTAATAGAAAAATTGCAAGAATGGTCCCTGAGGGTCTACTCCGATAACAACTAAAGTCCAAATTAAGGCGAGATTTTAGAGGTTATTATTGTGTTATTTGCATTCTGGGTGGTTGACCCGTGAATGTTAAGAAAATGCCGAAAAACGAGTCCTGACACATCTGTTAATGTCCAAATGAGTTTTGAAGGGTTTAAAGTGTAAATATGTCGTGTAAATACTCCAGGTTAATGGAAAAGTATTTTTAAGGTGAATAAAAATATTAATTAACTTTGAGGAATAATTTACGGTTAAGTTTTATGAGCTTTTAAGTGATCCCAACACAAAAATATATTCCATTTACAACCAACATCCCATTCATTCTCTCATTTGAGTTTTCAAAAAAAACACACACACTCATAAGTGTGTGTGTGTGTGTTCGTCCGCCACCAACCACCACAAACCACCATAGATTTTCCAACTTTGATCAAGAACGTGATATTCCGGGTTGATACGAGTATTTGGGTATTCATTTAAACAACGTTTGGGTTGTCCGGTTCGTGTCGAAATCTACATTTTTGAAGATTTTCTTGTAAGTTTCCAAATTTAAATTTATGAAAGGACCAAGAGAATTGGATATTGTGTTCTAATGAGATTAAATTGACGATCTCTTGACTCTTGACTTAATTAGTGCGTTTTGGTTCTAGTAATCAGGAGGCTGGAGAAGACTGCCAACTGTTCTATATCAACTAACCGAGTGTGAGTTAAGTCAATTGTTAAGTGTTTGGTCTCAGTGAGAAATGAACAACCCCATAAAGCTTTTGACAGATCTGAGTGCTAGGGAGGGTTGTGCATTTGGCATCACTGGGTTACATTGATGTCGGATCATTCAGTGTCAGACAATCAACTCTAGTGATTCTGCAGCTTATGACATTGACCCGGTTTCTGCCTAAGTGAAGGTGGGCTTCTTCTTTACAACCTTTATCTTTAAAATTACATTTTAATTCTTCACCCCTTTAGTGAATTACCAGACTTCATGACTAGAACCTTGTTGGGTTTTATTCTGTACTAGCTCCAATCTACTCGTCAATTTTTCCCTTATTCTCACTTTTTCTACACCTTTTCCATGTCATACTAAGGATTCTACACTAATAGTGGATTGTCCTATGGGTAGCTCTCTCCGTTATGCTGGATCATTAGGAATAGCTACCTAACCTTTCCACCTTATAACTCCTATTAAGTAAAATGCATGGTCGGTCTTTTGGTACATTGTATCTTTCCATAAAACCATTTGAAATTATATTCAAGGAACTTATGATATGAATATCAAAGGTTTAGTACCCTCGATTGTTTTGCCATTTTTAAGAAAACGCTCCCCCTCAAAATGTGCTTCGGTATTTCACAAATGTTTTGCAACGTTTGGGAAGAGTCTATGACTCATAATAATCATAGTTCTTTATTATACAATATTTTTTATACATTTTCTCCTTATCTCAAAAATTTTAAACCCTTTGACATTTTGGATATCAATTGGATTTAAATATGTTATAAAAATTTGGGGAGAAAAGTATGTCCTGAATTCGACAAGTCGGATATGAAACGGATAATTCTTCCCCATCAAGCGTTGAGGGATATCAATTACTCTATATTAGTCATCAAAAGATTAACTATTACTTATGTTACATTGATATATTTTTCATAATTAGAGACCAAAAATTGACCTTTTTTATTGTAACGAGGATGTCGTCTCGTAGTTTGTTGATCTGCCTGTAGTCACTTCTCTTATTCAGTCCTCAACAATGCTTTTATTATTCGATAGATCTTCTGATCTGTAGTCTTTTCTCGATTGCAGTGATGAAGTCTTTGCTTATTCTCTTGTCATCCTCTGACCACTTCCTAGTCTCCATGCCCTTATTGTACTCGAACAGATGAAAGTCTTTAACCATGTGCTCCAATTTTTCCAACACTCTTGTCAACGTCCCATCACTAACTGTGAGTCATTACAGCCCTTCATCAACTTTCTTTGATCATTGTCTGTGTCGTTCTGTAGACAAAGGCTCTTGGCTTAGGAAACAATGTGTAATCTTCCTTTGAAGTAATAGTCGCTGCATTCCCAATTTGGACGTTCATGGTGATCTTTATTTGATAAACTTTCAATCACCGAGCTGTAAGTCATTCCCACACGATTTCTGATCCAAGATTTCTTATCCACATGTTGCGGCTGTGTAGACTAGTCTTGTCTGTCTGGGCAGATGGGTGAGGCTTTTCTTGAATATGAGTAGGAACAGATCTTCAAAATCATTTGGATGAAGAATTTTTGAATCCTTTTCTGAGATCTTGTTACTCTTGGTAATCAGCACCGGCGTAGAAATTATTCTCTCTTAGGTAGTTGTATCCGTACTTTTCGAAGACATTGACACTGATCACACTGAGAATTCGCATCTGCGATCTGACTGCTTCACGATCAGAGAGCTCACTGTGTTTGTTGATGTATAATTCCTTTCTTTTAAACCACCAGTGAGTGATGCCATAGACCGCACTGATGTCGTTTTTTCAAGTTCGTTTTCACCCACAAGTGGAACTAATTCTTCCAAGGCCAAAGTCTAGGTAAACGAGCGGCTTTTAGCCTTGATTGGATAAGGCAATTCTTCGCTCCTTGTCACCTGTCAGAAGATAATCAGATCCTTGTGCGAAGAAGATTCGGGTGTTGGATAGCTTACTGTGTACCTGGTGGTGCCTCCTAAGGGCAGTTGTTTCATACAATGTATGCTTGAAGTGTGATGACCCCTCAGGGTTATGTGTTGTACAAATCAACCTTATTGTTAGACACGCTTATGGCGTTCATCGTATTTGCGCGATATTAAAGAAAAGACCTTGTGTTCTTATGAAAGGCTTTAACAAGGTTGAATGCTGGACCTTCTAAATCAGCTTTGCAGAGCTTCTTCTTTCCTGTTCGTCTGCAGAACCATTTGATGAATGACCCAATGTCATAGTCTTCCTTTGAAGCTTGTTTCTCAGGAAACTTTATACGTTGGTGGCCGTATGCCTTTGCCCAGTCATGTTTGGTACGGGAAAATTCATTCGGGGAAATGGTCCATTCTGGTTCAGGTGTAGCAGGTCTCTCGCTTTCTAGAATCGGCTTAAACCACGTAGTGGTCAACACTTTGGGAATGTGAGCGTTGTCAGTGTCCCCCATATCTGAGTCATTCCCTTCATCCTACATTGAAATGTCATCTGAAGATTGTTCATAATGTCTTGAGTCGGTGATATAGATTTGTGCCCCCCCCCCCACCCCCCCCCCCCCCCCCCCCCCCCCCCCCCCCCCCCCCCCTTCGAAGAGTCTGCACAAGATCTCTTGTGTCAGTGACTGCCATCTTGTTGAGGTGAGAGCTGGATGGGATATTTAACGTTGTTGGAAGCAGAATGCGTCAGACATCCCTAGGCTTCTTTAACTTTGGTCATCATTTTTTGGTTGGAGGTTAGCTGACCCAGAGGGGCAGAATCAGATCTTCGGTTCTTTCGTTAGACCTTAACCTGGTTTGATCCACTAATGGCCTTCATCATCATCATAGTCTTCATCATCATTCACGATCATGCTTCTCTTGTGGTCTTTCACCTTGTCTGCAATTCCTTATCCATGGCGTCTTCATCCAGCTATCAAAGCTTCCATAAGAGCATGGTATAGACGGTAGTTGGTCGTGTTTTTGTTGGCAGACTTCTTCTTATTCATGTGACTGAAGAGAGCACTCTTTAGATCAAATTCTTCAAGATCAACTTTATCAGTTGACCTGATTGAGTAAGTTGAATCTTGTTTCTCCTCATCTTGTTCCTTTTTGGCTCTGATGATCTCCTTCAGACTCTTTTTAGATTCTTGATTCTTGACAGACTCTGGGCCAGGCAACACAGAGTATTTCTCGATTAAATCAGCAGGTGTCGTCAAGAACCTTAGGAGGAGGCTTACATCAAGTTTTGTTCCTAGATAATTATCAACAGCCGTAGGAACTTGGGATCTTATTAAAGCCAAAACATCAGCAGAGTGATCAGTCTTCTTCACTTCAGACATCTCTTGCTCCAATCTTGCCACTCTTAACTGAAGAGCGATGAATGGAGTGATTTCAGGGAGAGATGTGGTGATTGTTGTAGCTTCCGTAATTGATTGGTGGAGTGAGTGACAGTAATGTCGGCTGAAGATGAGACCTCTGATGAAGTGAGCAAATCGCGATCTGGAGGAGTTGAGGTTACTGTCTGATGACTTGAATCAGGTATGGTGGAATCAGACTCCTCTCTAACTTTAGATTTCTCCTGATCATCTTCGGTTGGCTTGTCATGAAGAAATTGATCCCCAAAGTTAAAAGTGTCATCGAGATTTTTCATGGAAGACATAGAACCAGAATGACTTTCTGGTTTATCATCGATGACACGTTCGTTTTTCCATCGGTATGTAGCTTCAGGTTTTCATGAACCTTTGGGTAGGCTGTGGCGAGGAATTCATCATTCATGTGCTCAGGGGTTGTCTAGCAAGGACACTTGTTAAATTTCCAAAGTCTGATCCAGTCTGGTCTTCTTTCATGTGCTCAGGGTCTGGTCCAGCCAGAGCCTCACGTGCTTTCTCAGGGTCTGATACAGGAATGCTTACTCCTGATGTTATTGTAGACGTGTCTATGTCATCTGATCATTGTACCTTTAGGGAAGCGGTTTCTATTTCACTTTTCAGTTCTTTCTGTATCGGACGTTGATGAAGATTTCATAGATATTTCTCTGATGGGTCATCTTCTGGTTGAGAAGGAGTGGTCCAGGTTGTTCGAATAGGATGGAGTTTGATCACGCCTAACCAGGATAAACTGATCAGTAGTTCTTTTACCTTTGACATATCGATCAGGGAATGAGCTACTTGTTCTTCAGATACAACGGCCTTTCCCTTGCCTACTACTTCATGCAGTTTGGAAGTTGTTTCTGACACTGGATCCCTGATCGTTACTCCTCCAACCGGTGCCCGACCTTGTGGCAGAAAGGTCGGATCTAAGCTAAGCTTAATGGCTCGTTCCAGGTCAGCATCATTACCTTCTTCTTCTCCCTTTTCTTGATGAGCTTCCAAACTTAACTTCTTGGCCAGATCGAGATCAGGGTCATCATCTTGTCGAGCTTCATCTTCTTCGTCAACAAGTTGGAAAGTAGGCTTTCCCTTTCTAATTTTCTGTGGAAGCTTACGCTTGGAAGGTTTCTTTGTCGGAGGAGGAGCTGGCTTAGATTGTTTGACTGGTGTGGTGGTTGTGGGCTTTTTGGGTTGCCACGCTTTGTTGCAGGTTGCACGCTTGCACTTTCTTGAGGGGTTTTCTTTGTATTCTCAGCAACCATTTTCAGATACTTAGGATAATATGAGATTGTGGATGGCTTATGTAATTGGGGATAGGACAATTTGACATTTCCAAAACACTTCAAATGACTCACCTTTGGAACAAACTTGAGATTTCCTAGAAATAATCATCTTCCAATGGATGGAACAACAGAATAGGACGTCGATGGAGTTGTTATTACTTAACAAGTAGTAGTTATCACTTTGGAAAACCGTCCATAGGGTGAGGAGAGGAGTTACTTTCTTTCTTTGGGGTTCTTCAGACTGGCTTTGTGGCTTGCTTTGTTGTGAGAAAAATGTATGGATCCTTGAGTCAACTTCTTCCCATATCAGCCCCTCTGCATGATCAACATTGGTTTGAGTGACGATTCCCATCGCATTGCAGACACTGGGTGTCTGGGTTTGTCACTGCCAGAAGTCTTTCCTGTTAAGCACTGGTTGAGCAAGGATAGAATTGCCCTCCAAGGTTGATACACATAATTCACCCGTATACTGGAGACAATTTCAACCGGTTCAGGATATCCCAGCTCATTAACAAAATCAATCACCGTGTCACCAGACGGAGGTAACTCAAATGGGTAAGTTGGGTTGACAGGAGTAATCGCTAATGCCTTTATGAGAAGATCAGCACTTAGATCGAACCATTGTTCATCTACTTGACAACTATAAACCCTAGTCTTCTCGTTATATGACATTGTTTTCCAGAACTGTTGCAGGTAGATAGCAGGAACATTTGCTAAGGCAGTGAACGCTTGGAAGAAGTTGGTATTACTCAGGATGTCCACTGATATCTGAAAGATGGGGTTCCTTTGAATCTTTTGTGCATTGAAAAGTAGGTTGCTTTTCTCGATAGTTAACCACTGAGAGCGAGGTACAATCTGCTCATCTGTATCTTGTAGAGGTTGTGCGGAACATTTTGTTCTTGCCATCGTATTCTGAAAAAAGAACATTAACAAAGAGGACAAACATTGCAGAGAAACGAACGTTAGAGTAGTACGTTTGCTTTGATTAATAGTCATGTAACTGCACGATTGATTAAAACAGTTGTAACTCTGGTTTGATTAAAATCTACTAATTATCCCACATGATCAATTACTTGTCAACTAAGCCCGGATGGGGTTTAAAAAAGCAACTGGGTCATTTGAATGGGCCTTGATAGATTATTGGGCTAAAATGGGTCAAAATATGAAATTTAGCCCAAACCGCCGCTAGGCAGAATGCCAACTCGCCGTTAGAAGAATTGAGCAAACCGCAGCGAAAATATAAAATATTCGACCAAACCGCCGAGAGACAGCGGTTTACCTGTTGGATTAAAATAATAGAAAAATTATGGCAACCCGCTGTTTAGACAACCCGCTGTTAGACAACCCGCTGTTAGACAACCCGCTGGTTTGTCAACCCGCCGTTTAGGCAACTCGCTGTTGTCAACCCGCCGTTTGGGCAACTCGCTGTTGAGTCAACCCGCCGTTTAAGCAACTCGCTGTTGTCAACCCGCCGTTTGGGCAACTCGCTGTTGAGTCAACCCGCCGTTTAAGCAACCCGCTGTTGAGTCAACCCGCCGTTTAAGCAACCCGCTGTTGAGTCAACCCACCGTTTAAGCAACCCGCTGTTGACCAACTCGCTATGAATCAACCCGCGTAATGAGACCAGAGCGGGTTCGGGGTTGTGTAATTTATTAATAATAATAAAATAACAACTCGACGTTAAGACAATACACGCAACTCGCCGTTCCGGATATTTCTAAAATTCAACTCCGTACTTCCTTTTTCAACACTGATCACATCCTAAGGCCTTCCTAGGGTATAGTCTACATTCCTACCTTTCTTTTCTCATGAACCACAACGTATATACTACTTAATTAGCTACAAAACCCGCCGGTATGGATCTAGGGCATGTCTTTCCATTTATGATTGGGATATAAATCCAACGATAACAAACTTCATTTCATATATACCTAATGAACAATTCCCAGCATCTAACGCACACCTTACAACACTACATTGGTTTTCTTATGTAAACCGACCCTAGATCTATTTTTCTATATTTTTTACTATGATTTCGATCGATTCCATTGATATACACACATAATAAATGATATAGATAAAGGATCTATGATTACCTTTACGAGAAACCCTCGAAATCGGCGATTTGATGCTTAGTTCTTGGCGGCGAGTTGTGTGAGAGAGAGAGAGATAGTGTTTGACGTTTGATCGGTTTTTGTAACTTTTGACCAATTCGCAACTCGCCGCCCCTTTTATACTTCTAAGTTAGAAACTTGGCAGATTTAGTCCCTTTGGTTGCCCATATTTCCCCCCCCCATATTCTTTTCATTTCTTGTTTTAAGTATTTCTTAGGCTTTTCTCTAAGATTAGGCAAATTGTTGTCCAAACTTAGTTCCTATGGTTATTAGCTAGGAACAAGAGCTAATGCTTTTTTCACCCTAAAACATTACAACTCCACTAGATAACTGTGGACCTTTGAGTTTAAAATTAATTAACTCCCCATTCAAATATTAACCCTTAGACTACAACAACCATCTTATACTTACACTTCTATAGCAACCCACAGTCTTTTATAACCCCTTAGATTTTTTCACATTCACTCTCCCTCTCAAACAACGACCCTGTTTCTATTGGAAAGAAAACTATAGTCGTTGATTGAGATGAAAAGATCAGGCGAACAACTCCTCCTTCACATAAAGCATGGATATAAAGTAATCCATGACCAGACATTAAACCGGGTTGCAATTTGAAGTAATTGCAAGCTCTTTTAAGTAATTCCAAATGACTTAATATTTCCTAAGTATTTTATTAGACTTTTTTTGTGATGAATATGAAAAAAGGATAACTGATGCATCTGGTTTACTCATCCTCTCTGTCTTGAAGAGTTTGAGAGTTTAGGGGTCAAACTCTTCATGCCTGGCGTAGTAAGAAGGAAATTCGACCGTCTCTTGGTAATCGATTTGGGTGAGGATGTCTGCAAGTTGATATTCGTTTCCACGAAGTAGAGTTCAACCACTCTTATTTTACACTTGGCTCTCGGATGAAATGGATGCCGAATGTAATTGTTTAGAGCGAGAGTGTTGGACGTTATTACAGAAAAAGAGCAGATAGCACTTTTGTTATCACAGTACAGAGAATTTTATTGAAGTCAAATCCCGTAGTCTATGAGCTGTGTTCGCATCCAGAGGATTTGAGCACAACATCAAGACATGGCCATGTATTCAGTCTCTGTAGTTGATATTGCTGTGCTTAGTTGCTTCTTTGATGACAGCTTAACCAATCTATCTCCAAGAAACTGAGCACTTCCGACTCGTAATTCTTCTTGAATCTTGACATCCCGCCCATGAATCCGCATCTGCATAAGCTGGTTAGTCGAATGGCGTTGTCTTTCGGGATACCAAAGAACCCATGTTAATGGTCATTTCAAGTACGAAAGACACGTTTGATAGCTTCAAAGGGTTTTGGTAGGCTTAGACTGAATCTACGAAACTCATGCAAAACAACGAATACAAAGGTGGGTCTACTGGCAGTAAGGTACATTTAGGGAGCCAACCATTCATCTAAATCAATTTGGTCAACTGGAACCCCATGAGATCCTCGTTCCAGTTTCAGTCGATCCTCCATTGGCTGTTATCGACAGGGTCAGAGTGATCAATTCCTATTTCTTTAAGGTTTCGAGAGACATATTTCGCTTGGTTAATAAAGATGCCTCTGGGATTTGAGAATCTTGTCGTACTAAGAAAATGACTTTTGTCTTATCATCGCAAATCTGAAATTTGTTAGAGCTCATCTCTTTGGAAAATATGTTACACGCATTATGATCTGTTGAGGCAAAAATGATGTCATCTACGTATATTTGAACAAGTAGAATGTGTTTGCCTGATTTGCGTGTGAATAACGTTGGATCCACGGCACCCTTGAAGAAATTGTTTGCCATCAGGAACTTTGAGAGTGTGTCATACCACGCCCTTGGTGCTTGCTTAAGCCCATACAGAGCCTTCTTCAGGCGATATACGTGAGTAGGATTATCCTGGTCTTCAAATCCTTCAGGTTGACTGACAAAGACTTCTTCTTGAAGATCACCATTCAGAAAAGCAGTTTTGACATCCATCTGATAGATGATCATATTCTTGGTTGCGGCATTTGCAATGAATATTCTGATGGCCTCTATCCGTGCAACTGGAGCAAACGATTCTTCAAAATCAATACCTTCCTCCTGACGATATCCCTTTGCAACTAACCGAGCTTTGTTTTTCAGTACATCACCATATTCATCAAGCTTTACTTTGTAGATCCACTTGAGAGCGATAACCATAACATAGATTGGGCGAGGTACTAATTCCCATACTTCAAGTCGATCAAATTCGTGAATTTCATCTTGCATGGCTTGAAACCAGCAGTCTTCTATCACGGCCATTTTGAAGTTCTTGGGTTCGACTCTGGACAGTTCAGTATGAAAACAACACCACAAAGCATCGGATGCTAACTGTTTTCTGGTTGATACAGGACGAGAGGGATTGCCAACGATGTTATCCAGAGGATGATCTTTGGTCCATCTTCTGAGATGATCTGGAGGGTAGTTAACTCGGTTGGGTTCCTCTGCATTAACATTCCCAGATGATGATTGTGCCGAACCTGGATCTCCAGTAACAAGGTTATGTGGAGGAGGAAGAACATCGTGAATGATTGGGGTGTCTTCTTGAGTGGGTTCTTCTGCAATTTCTTGATGTTGGACTGGAAGATGAATACCGGATGTTGACGATGAAGCACTTGTTGACGGTGCATCTTGAGCAATTGTTGTAGACAAAGATGTACCTGGTGGGACAACTTGAGCATTAATTTCAG
Organism: Tanacetum coccineum; assembly: GCA_026074375.1. Taxonomy (NCBI): domain Eukaryota; kingdom Viridiplantae; phylum Streptophyta; class Magnoliopsida; order Asterales; family Asteraceae; genus Tanacetum; species Tanacetum coccineum. The sequence continues at coordinate 110,773 of BQNB010002438.1, read as the reverse complement.
TAGCAGAAGGTACTGGTTCATTTACTCGAGATTGTTCAAGGTGTTCATCAAACATTGGTTGAAATAACATCTCCAGCTCTTTGTCGGTTGGAGCGAGCCCTGATTTGAGTTGTCCAGGGGTCATGATGAAAGGCGCGGGTCCTGAACTCATGTGTACAGGAGCCATTGACTGATGCATCTCATCGAATGTGACGTGAATTGTTTCCATTAATCGACGAGTTCTCTTGTTGTAGATTCTATAGCCCTTCCTGCTAGGAGCATACCCAACGAAAATCCCAATGTCAGCTTTGGCTTGAAATTTTCCTAGATTTTCGCTATCATTTGCAGGATAGCACAGAGCACCAAATACTCGAAAGAATGTAAGATCAGGCTTTTTATCATGCACAAGCTCATAAGGTGTTTTGTTATGACGAGTATGAATTAGTGATCGGTTCTGGGTGTAACAAGCAGTGGCTACAGCTTCTGCCCATAGAAACATGGGAGCTTTCGAGAATATCATCATTGTACGTGCTGCTTCCACCAGTGTACGATTACGTCTTTCAACAACTCCGTTTTGTTGAGGAGTTCTCGGAACAGACTTTTGATGAAATATGCCAACACCTTCATAGTATTCAGACATAACTTGGTTGACGAATTCCGTTCCGTTATCTGTGCGGATGAATCTGACTGTTTTGTTGAGGCCAACCTGTATTTGCTTAAGAAAGTTGGTGACAAACTCTGGAGTTTCATCCTTTGACCTCAAGAACTTTACCCATGTGAATCTTGAATAGTCATCCACGATGACTAAGATGTATTTCTTCCCTTTAATACTCTGGACTCTCATTGGACCACACAGATCCATGTGAAGGGTATGAAGAACTTCCATATTTGTATTTTCAGATTTTGGCCGGTGGGAGAACTTCTTGCTTTTTCCAAGTTGACAGGCTGAGCAAAGATGATCCTTTTCAAACTTCAGTCTAGGTAGACCTCTAACTAGATCTTTTCGAGCAAGATCATTTATCGTGCCGAAGTTTAAATGGTTTAAACGACGATGCCACAACCATGATTTGGACTTGGAAGCTTTGGACAGCAAGCATATCGGAGAAGACTTCATCATTTCATCAATCGATATCGTGTACAAATTGGTGCCACGACTACCTTTAAGGATATCTGTACCCTTACTATCACGAACAAAGCAAGTATGCTTTCTGAAGGCCACTTCAAGATCAGAATCACAAAATTGCCCTACAGAGAATAGATTGTGTCCAAGTCCCTCCACGTAGTATACTCTTGAGATCACACTGTCACCCATAACATAATCTCCATAACCCATGATAGCTCCTAAGTGATCATTCCCGAATCTGACTGACCCGATGAACTTTTCCACAAAATTCATGAGCTTTGAACGATTCCCCGTCATATGTTTTGAGCAGCCTGGATGAATTTTCTACAAATTCATGAGCTTTGAACCATTCCCGTTCATATGTTTTGAGCTGCCTGAGTCTCCAGATACCAAGCTTGACTTGTACGAACCTGCATTTGAATAACAGTCGAGTTTGGAGAGTTTGGGGAATTTCGGTTCCACAATTTTTGTGGGACCTTTGGGTAGCATATAGAGTAGAACATTTCATAGAAAGCTTATTTAACTGGCATATTTCTCCTAAGGAAAATTTCTTTCCTGTGGGTCTCCATTGAGAACCATAATCAAGTTTTCATAAGGTGAGTTTCTTTCCTGTGGGTCTCCATTGATAACCATATCCTGTAAATAGTTTTCGTTGCTTTCCAACCCAAGGGTTTGTACAAACTGTTATCAGACAGTTTGTCTTTGGTTTCCAGATCTGCTTGGTCCTGTTTAAACTTATTATAGCCAGTTTGCATTTTGGTTTTCCAGATCTGTTTCTCTTTATTCAAGACGGATTCCTAACGGTGGGGGTAGCATGCACAGACTTCAAGATATTAACAACACACATTCCATGACTTGCAGAGTTTACACGTTTGTTACAAGTTTTGCACACAGATTCAGAATTCGAATTAATTACAACACGCTTAGAGCTAGTGCTAGAATCAACCGGATTCACTTTTGTCCAAACTGACTTATTTGTCCTAAGGCGTACTTCTACTTCCTTCTTAGCAGGCAGGATCCTATTTTTCTTTGTATTGCTTCTAGGCTTTGATCCGCTTGCTTCAGTGGAATCGTTTACTCCTGTAGAGGGAAGCACAGGAATATTAGTCTGTTGAACTCTCTGGTGCACTTTGTGTTTCTGTGTGTTGCTAGAAGAAGTTCCTGGTTTATCACTAAACGTAACTTGCTTTTTCCTAGTAACAGGGGTAGAGGGAGCCTTGTTATCTCTTTCATTGAAACTTTTTGGGCAAGTGCCAATCACACATTCTAGCAATTCCTGAGATAACTTAGTGTATCGGCAAGCATAGTTAAGTGAAATATCCAGTGGTTTAACTACTCTAGCTTCCTCTACAATCTCCCTAACCGTTTCTACACTCTCCTTAAGATGGCTGATATAGTTTAAATGAGCACTCCTATTGTTCTTAAGGGGATGAGGGATGGGTTTAACGTCAATGGCATACATGCCAGGAGCAAGAACTTTTGGTTTGACATAGTCACTAGTGAAACAAGGCTCTTTGCTTCGCAATTGAGCTTTTAGACTCTCAATCTCATTCAACATGGTGGATGTCTTTTCACTTGTGTGAGCACGCGTGATCTTAATTGAGTCATACAATTCCTTGTAATGTTGTTTGACCTTTTCTAGTTCTACTCTATCGCAATCATTTTGTTCAATAAGAGCAGTGACATCTACAGCATTATGAGGCTCACGACTTTTGTCGTTCACATGGCGACTAGATCTTTCAAGTGTCGTATCACGTTATATTTTTCTTTTATTCTGATGTTGTGATCTTGATTTTAAAGAATGAGTAAAATCAGGAGCTTCCTGTAATGCTTGTGAATTTTTATTGTTCAAAACTTTCTTGAAGCATGTTGTACTTAATTGCAAATTTAGGCATTCCTTTTCAAGTTTTGATATAGGTTTTTGACTCATCATGTACTTTAGACATGTCGCTTCAAGATATAGACAACGTGATTTTTCCACAACATACAGCAGTTGTGTCGACAAGGCAATTAACAATAGATCTACATTTTCAATGAGAGGTTTTTCTTTTCAATTTCAGCACATTGCTTGTCTACAGTATTCTTGTCCACTTTTCGTTATTCATTGATCAAAAATTTCTTCCATTTCTTTAACTTCTTTTAAAGAGGGCTTTTGTAAACTCCACAAAGTGTTCTTTAAGATTTTGAAAAAGGGAATAACTTCGTGAGGTAACATTTTTAGTTTGCTCAAAACCTCTTGTCCCCTTTGTCAAGACCTGATGGTGTGATTATAGTTTTGCAAGTTTTGTCATATTCGTTAAAACAGTTGTGTGAGTACATAAAGATTAATCTTTCACTGACTTTAGTTGGAGGAATTTGGGACAAGCTTGACAGGAAGTTTTGGGTGAACACTGTCAATGCTGAAATTGGTTTGAAGCTATACGGTTCTCTGGCCTTTTTCCTGTTGTTGTCATCTATGGACCAAAATATCTGTTCTGGGGTCAGATTTCTTTGGGGAGCAAAGGTTGCAAGAAAGTTCTCTTTCGAGTAATCGGGGGGGGGGGGGCAATCCTAACTTTATTTTCCACACATAGAGGGCTTTGCATTTTCAACAGCATTTTATTCCTAGTTATCTCAGCTAACTCACGCGTATCCTCTGAGTCATGTATGACAGTGGGTGTATGATTGGTAGTGACAAGTACATGACCATTATACAGAGCAGACTGAGCTTGCTTTGCACGAGCGAGACATACAGGATTTTTGTAGCCTATTGCTACCTTGTGTTTTTCATCATAAAAAGATTTTGGTTTACACAACATGTGAACGGTTTGAATAGACTGATCCTGTTTGTATAATCTATCTTCAATCTTATCTTTTAGCTTCTTTAAGTCCAAAAACTCTTCAAGGAATTTGTCTTCCTTTTGTTTAAAATCCTTTTTCAAAAGTTTTACTTCTTCTGTCTTTGACTTATAATGGTCAACTGTAGAACTAAGGAGTATTTGTGCTGAATGAAGTTCAGATTTTAAAGACGTTTCCTTTCTATTTCGGTCTGAGATAATTATTCTCATTTGTTCATCAATTTTTCGTTCTCTATCAGTTAATTCAAACTTTGCCCGTTTTTCATATTCCCCGACCAGTTCCTTATATCTCGCAAGTTCAGAGGTCACTGAGTCATTCATTAACATGTCTGGCTTATTTGTTAATCTACTTTGTACACCCTGTTCATGCATTTCATCGAGAATAGACATTAGTGCATCATTTCGTACAGAAGATGCATTACATTGTACAACATGTTCTTCGTTGTCTTCCACATACTGATCATACGGAATAATATTACTATCACTCGTATAGTCAGCATCAGAGTCAACAACGTAGTTGTGTTGTACATCGTTTTGCATCTCGTGTACATCATGATACTCATCCATATGATCTACAAAGGCATCATGATCTTGTACCTCAAATGGATTATTCGAGTCGTATGATGGCCCGGCTTCATCGTAGATTGGATCTTCAGATGTGAGATTTGCCATGAACATGGTTTGTGAAGTGGACCCCATCAACATCAGTGATCGAATGCATCACATTCATCAGCTTCAAAATATGGTCCACATTGAGGGACCAAATATTCTCCTGTGAATCATCCACATCATCATCAACTTTGGTAACATGTTCCCCTTGCAAGAAATACAACAACGACTGTTCTTCATCCTAGTATGCTCCACTCTCTGGGCTTGCTTTAGTAGAATCATTGTCTTGATAGTAGTCTGAAATCTTAAAGTCGCTTTGGTCTTGGGATCCATTCACGGTGCTATAGTGCTAGGTCCATTACAATTGTAGCACGTGTTGGTTTCACCTTGACCAAGGATTAATCTTGCCTCCTTGTTTGAGCTCCTACATTTCCCGTTACACCATTTCCTCTTGCATTTGTTTCTCTGAAATGGTCTTCCTTGATTAGTCGCATTGTATCTTCCATGGACATCTTGAACCACAACTTTCCCGTCTTGAACCATAGCTTTGTTCCTTGAATTAGACGAAGCTCTAAGTTGATTGTTAGTTTGATGGAGATGTGATCTGTACGATTGAGTGAGGAGGGCAAGTGTATTGGATAAACTTTCAATCAAGTTTTCTGTTGAGGAACTTCCTGAGTCCAGTTGAAAGTTGTCAGCAGGAGATGGTTCTTTTGTGGGTTGAGGAGATTTGGATGATTGTGTTGGATACTGCTGAACTGAGGCGTCCGACACTAGTGCCAAAGGATCATTATTTGGTTGACCGAACCTTTCCATCATAATTCTGTTCTCATTAGCATGCACCTCATGTTGCTTTAAGTAGGCATACAACTGATCACAGTTTGACTCTTTCAAACCTCTGTTAAGTTTGACTTCAGTTATGAATCTACTCCACTCAGGCAACATGTTGTTCACAAACTTTGAGTTAAGCTGCATCCTGGACATGGTCATCTTGATGTTTCTCATGTCATTAATGAGCTTCGTAAACCTAACGTAGTATCCTTGAATGGTTTCTCCTTTGATTTGACGGAAGTGTTCAAATTCATCGTATAACTGAGATTCCCTGTCATCCTTTGTTAACTCAGAACCTTCCAGAATCATCTTCACGTTTTCCCAAATGTCTTTAGCGTCAGTATAGTGATTGATGAGTGAGTAGATGTCCTTTGGTATACCCTGAAGTAGGATATTGGTTGCACGAATGTCAGCTTTATACCTTTCCTTTTCTTCAGCCGAAAGGTCTTTAAGGACTCTAGCACGTACTGGACCTTGTTGAACTGCACCCTCGGTTCCTCCAGTAATAACATCTGAGACCGTTCCCATCTGAAATGGTCCTTCTTTAATGGACTTTCAATAATTTTCTCTTCCATTAGCTTTCATAGGACAGTACAGACGTATACGTTGTTGCCAAGATTCAAAGTCTGTTCTATCAAGCATTGGTGGGCGTGTATCAGAACCTGCACACTGGATGTCTTCTTGCATACTAGACATCTTGTATTATTATGATATGATATGTTTTGATCGATCAATGATTAGTGAGTGTACGTTAAAAGTGGTGAGGTTAACGTATTCGTATTTTGTTTTAGTGATATTAAATCCCGAGTTTGAGATATTTCAAATTTCTAAGACAGAAGCTCAACTCGCCGCCAAAGGCTACCAAACCGCTGCAAAGAAATAAGGCAACTCGCCGGTGGAAGTTTAAGGCAACTCGCCGAACACAACTCGCTGCCAAGCAACCCGCCGCGAGGAATTAAGACAACTCGCCGGTGGAATTTTAAGGCAACTCGCCGAAGTCAACTCGCTGCCAAGCAACCCGCCGCGAAGAATATTTTAATCAAACCGCCGTAGAGTTTTCAAACCGCCAGAGTTTCCTTAAGAAATTTGGATATGAATAATATTCATGCCGTGATTACCTGTTCTAACCGCTGGTAAGCAAAACCGCTGCTTAGTACAACATCGCCTCTTGAGTCAACTAGCCTGTTCAAACCGCTGGTAAGCAAACCGCTGCTTAGTAACAACTCGCCGCTTGAGCAACTCGCCACCTAAGCAAACCGCCGGTAACCAACTCGCTGCGTAGTAACAACTCGCCTCTTTGAGCAACTCGCCACCTAAGCAACCCGCCGTGTGTCAGAGGGTTGGTAACCTACTTAATAAAATAATATTTTTCAGCAACCCGCCGTGAAGAAATTCTGGCAACTCTCCACGAAGAACAACGACGTTTTTCACACAAAATCACCTATAAATCACCCTTTTGAACGATTTTGCTTGATTTCTTTTGCACAACACATTACCATAAGGTAATAGCAACTAGAAACACCCAAACTTTATCAATACAACCAACAAAATTCGGATATCTTAAAAAACGAGCTAAAACTTTCTATGGCTCACTTTTCGATCTACAACAAGCAAGAAATCGCACATACACACGATCTAATCATCCCATAAGCTCTGATACCAATTGTGGTATTTCTTATATCATAACACGGGGTCGATTCTTGGATCGGGCTAGTTTCTAGAGAGAGAAACACTTGAGAGAGAATATTCTAGAGAGAGAAAGTGTTTTCTTTTGTAAATGAATTTATGACTAGCTTACCTCTTCCAAAGTTGGAAGAGGCTATATATAGTACTTACAATATACCGGGTATTCGTACCCGACTTAAAACCAAAAAACGTACTATTAACTATTAAACTACGAGCAATAATAAACAGTAAAATACACGGGGTGACCGAGTCTTTTTCTAATATCTAACACATAGAAACAGAGGAGCTTTTAAAAATATCAACATTGTGTGATCAGCTTCCACAAGAGTTCAGTTTCGCCTTTCGACAATGCCGTTTTGTTGAGGAGTGTGAGCAACAAAAGTTTGATGCGAAATTCTGACATTTTCATAGAAATCACGAAGAGTCTGATTGACAAATTCCGTTCCATTATCTAGTGTTTGGGAGTACCTAAAACTAGTTTTTCGATTCATTCTAAACATCAAAGAGGATTTGAAATCCATGTTACAAGTAATAAAATAAAGAAATCAAATGTAAAAACAATGGGAGATTGAGACATACCAATTAGCTGTGAAATTAGAGGATGAAGAAGAAGAATTTTTGGTGGTGGTTTTTGGTTGGGGTCGCCGGTCGAGCAAGAGGAAGAAAGGGGGAAGGAAAAAAAATTTGTTTTAAATTTTTTTAAAATGTGGTGGATTTTTGGGTTTTTGATAGGTTGAGTGTGTGTGTGGGCCCTATAAAATCTTTGTGGTCCAGTAGGGATTAAGATGGGTGGGATAAGGAAGTGAATAATTTTTGAGGAGGATATAATTTTTGCATTGATGTGTTTGCATTGTTTTAACAAAAGAATTAATCTTTATTAATTGGTTTAAAGATTTTAATAAGAAATTACCTTTGTAATGTAAAATTTAAGTCATACTTGTAATAAGTAACAACTTAATTTAAAAACCAATAAATGCTTTATTCTTCATGTTTTAGCATTCCGAGCCCTAATCTGAGATAATTAAATGTTTCATGCTTTAGTGGTTTTGTGAGAATATCAGCGATCTTATCTTCGGACGCGACCTTTTCCATAAGAATATTTCCCTTTTGAACATTGTCTCGAAGCAAGTGGTGTCGAATTTCAATATGTTTAGTTCGAGAGTGATGTACGAGTTTTTTTGCTTAAACCAATTGCACTTTTGTTATCACAAAGTACGAGGATGTCTTTACAGTATGTGTCATAGTCTTTTATGACTTGCTTCATCCATAAAGCTTGTTGACAAGCCCTTCCGGCTGTAATATACTCTGCTTTAGTTGTTGATATAGCAAGAGCCGTTTGTTCCTCACAACACCATTGTGTTATACATTCACCAACTAAGGTACATACTCCACTTATGCATTTTATGTCGATGTAATTGATGAGGTGTCATTTTATATAATTTTTCAAGGTCATTTAACCCCCTAAATCATGCAAATATGCCTATATTATGTGCTTAATCTTTTGTTTTCATGTTTTTAGCACTTGGGTGGCTTTTGGAGGAAATACAAGTGACTTGGGCTTATTTGGAGAAGAAATGCACAGGACCACGACTCTACACCAACTATCTTGAAGAAAATCTCACAAACCATGGAGACGGCGTTGCAAACCATATGCAACGGCGTCACATCACTCAAGAGACGGTGTCATGGATTTCTAGACGGTGTTAGAACGTAGCCGACTTAAAGAAACCCTAGAAGATTCTACTGGGCGACGACGTCAGGATCATAACGCGACGTCGTCGCACCTATTTTCCTATATATAGAAATCCATTTTTAGGGTTTTAAGTGTGTCACTTTTGGGAGACGAACCCTAGTTTTAGAAGACGATTTTAGCAACCTTTGGGCTCATTTTTTGGGTGTCAAAACCCTCTTGTAACAACCTCAATGGCATTATTTAATCAAGTAAAGTTCATTTATCCTATCACTTAATATGTCTATGTGTTTTGTGATAGATTCTTGTTCTTCTTCTTTATTTACCATGCAAGGCTAGATCTATTAGTATTTACTTATGATTGCATAAAACTTAGTATGTAGATCCTTATTGTGTTGCTTCTTGTGATGTGTGCGTGTTAGGCTTTGAAAAACTAGCCATAAGATATTAAATTGGCATAGATGTCTAAGGAAACGCGAGTGTGTAGAAAGGATACCATCAGTAACAGTCTTTATACTACCCTACCCCTAATATGGTTGATCCCTCTCAAGTGTTTTAAATTCATGTAATGTACTCTTAGGGGCCTTGTAATAGTCTTCATACTACCTTACTTGTGTGTTGCCTTAACGGAATATTACATAGATGACGGGTTCGTGTAATTCGTTCATGACTTAGGAAACACTTACACAAATCATCACAAGTGTGACAAAGCAACATAAGTTGGAGAAACATAATAAGGAGTAATGTATGATTAAGTAAATACGTTCGTTTACCATATAGTTATCACCAGTAGTTTAGATTTATTATTAATTTAATTAGTTAAAAACCAACCAACCTCTCAATCAATGATATTTACCTGATTTTATAAAAATATAAAAATACAAAAAGAATCTTCTCTCAACCCCGTAGACCTGTGTTAGATTACGTTCGAGCCTTTCCAACCTATTCCCCTAGAGAACAATAACAACCCCTCGAGTTTTGCCTATACTACACTACAACGATTAGGTACATTCCCTAGGGAGTTGTAAAACTTTGTGTTGAAGTCCTACGACGACCGCACATTAGTAATCTAGGGTGATCCGAGTCAGCGTAGACACATACCTCAATACCCGAGCCATTTGGGTACCAAAGAGCCAAGGACTAAGTGCTCTTTATGTATCTAAATATCCGTAAAACAACATCCATGTAAGACTCCTTGGGGTTGTCTTAGAATCGTGCACATAAAGATACACTAAACATGATGTCGGGTCTGTAACCAGTGAGATATAGCAAACACCCTATCATACATCTATATTTAGATCTATCAACTGAGACTCCATCCTTATCTAAGGTGAGTTTCAAGTCACTTGACATTGGTGTCTTAATGGACTTGGCATTCTCAAGATCAAATCTCTTGAGGCAACCTCTCAAGTATTTTGACTCTGATATGAATATGCCATTGTCACCTTGTGTGATTTGTAGGTTTAATATAGACTTGAGATCTCCTAATTTATTCATCTTAAGTTTATCATGCATGCATTCTACAAATTCATCACACAAAATTTCACATGTAGATCCAAATATAATATCATCTTTAAATATATAAATGACTATTTGATGCTTGTTTCTTTTCTTTAAAAGTATTGATTTGTTTTTCTCTCCTAACACATAGTTTTGATCAATTAGGTATGAGATAACACTACTATGCCATGATTTATTTTTAATTCCAAGTCCATGCAAACCCTTGTTCAATTTGAAAACATAGTTAGGTTTTTGAAAACCAATAAACCCAGGTGGTTGTGTGACATATATCTCTTTTTCAGTGACTCAATTAAAAGCACTTTTAACATCCATTTGTTGTAGTTTAAACATCCCACTACATGAATAAGCAAGTAATATACGCAGAGACTCAAGCTGTGCAACGAGGGAAAATAAAGTGTTTATGGGTGACTCTTGTTGATTGGGCATACAAGTTACTAACCTAGCGTAGTTTAAGCTGACTATTCCATTTTTATCCAATGTATTTTCAAATGTCCATTTTGATTCTATTATGGTATGATTACTAGGTGGTGGAACTAATTCCCAAACATTGTTTCGTGTAAGTTGGTTTAGTTCATGATGCATGGCCATTGTCCAACATTCATCCTTAACTGCTTCTTCTAAACTCTTAGGCTCTAAGGTTGAAATGAAGGCAAAGAAATCAAGTTGAATTTGTGACCTAAGTGTTATTTGATTCAAACCACTTAAGACTTGATCTATTGAATAGTCACTTGTTTACTTTACACTTTCTAACCTAGGGTTTATTTCTTATAGGTTTTCTATGGCCGATTTGCTTGTCTTAGGGGCTTGCGATTGATCATATTTTATTTTATCATTAACAGTCTCTGGTATGTTTTTATTAAAAATTACATTGGATGATTCCTTAACTTTCAAAGTTTTCTTATCAAATATTATGTATGCTTTTGTGTTTTCTGATTATCCTAAGAAGATTCCAATGTAAGATTAAGACTCATGTGCGGAGTTGGTTCCTATTTGACATCTACAACCAAAGACTCTAAAATAACGTACAAATGACTTTTTACCCCTAAGAATTTTATTTGACATCTACAACCAAAGACTCTAAAATAACCTACAAATGACTTTTTACCCCTAAGAATTTCATATGGAGTTTTGTTTAAGCCTTTTCTAACATATGTTTTGTTTCAAATGTAGACTGCGGTATTAAAGGCGTAACACCAAAACTTTTGTGGAATGGATTGCTCGCTTATCATCGCATGACACATCTCTTGTAAGAGTGGTTTATCCTTTCAACAGTCTCATTATTTTGAGAAGTGCGAGGAGCCATGAAGTTATGAGAGATTCCATGTTTTTCACAAAAGTCCCCAAATTGCACATTTTTTGTAAATTCACTACCATGATTTGCTCGCACCGACTTAATTGAATAGTCAAGTAGGTTTTGCACTATTTTTCTTAAGGCTTTAAAGTTTCAAAAGCTTTGTTTTTAGATTTCAAAATTTGCGTCCAGATGTATCTTGAGTAGTCATCAATCATAATCAAAGTATAAAAGTTACCTCCGTGACTTTGAGTAGTTGATGGACCAATCTAGGCATCTTGACACTTTTTTTTTAGATTTTTGGTTATCATGGACTTGAGCTTTTGTTTTGCAAATGTTACATGAATGATTATAAAACATTAATAAAGGCAATTTTTTTAACAATTCCTTTTGAGGCTAGGTCTTGGATTATCCTTATGTCTAAATGTCCTAATCTACGATGCCAAAGGGTTGAATGATGTATTATGGATGCAAGACAAAAAGTGTTCTTAGTTATTAAATTCATGTTGTAAGTATTAACTAAGCTATGTTCATCGATGCAATGCATAATTTTACCAAAACTTAAAGTGGAGTTACCTTTACTGATGTTTTTCTTATGACAAGTATATGGTACATAGATCGAGCTTGACTTAAGTGTAATTTCATCGTTGGTGATGTTGTCATTCCAAGAATCTATTTGAGAAAGATGATTCCTATGTACCTATAAGACAAACATGAACTCAAACTCTCGGTCCTCATTTTATTTTGGGTCCATTGAGGTTAGCATAAAACATTTCCAAGTTATACATTCTTGGATCTTGAAGCAAGATGCTTATTGTTTCTAGACCTAGCTTAGAGAGCATTGATAAAGAGTAATTTTGAAAATGAAACCCATTTCCATGATGAAGATTTGTTCTATGAAAGCTTTGGTTTGGGTAAGAGTTGTCTCTTTATAAAATGGCTTATGAGCTTGATTGTGAGATTGTGTGTGATAAAAATGATTTCTTCTTTGAGAAGGTGGGTCAAGGTTTTTGAAAGGGGATTGAAGTCTTAGGTTTAGATTTCTTAGGTGCACTTTGAGATATTGGACTATAGAATTTTATATGCTATCTTTACTTAGAATAGGAAATTTAAGGCCATAAGAGTCATTACAGTTTGTTTAAGGAATTATAGGCTTAGTGTGATAGCTAATCAAGTTACTCTTATCAAGTGGTGTTATTAGACTTGTCATGTCATTCAAAGTATTCTTATTCTTTTTAAATTTTGAAAAGTTAAGAGTCTTGTTTTGAAGTTTAGACATGTCATTTTTCAAAGAGTCAACCATATGTGTGAGTTTTTCACAATTTAAGCATGGTTCAATAACCTCTTTGACTTTGATATCTTTTTTAGTTTTGGATTCAAGTTCATTTGCTTTATTGGTAAGTTTATTTGTTTCTTCTTTCAAAATTGGTTTTAGCTTTAATCCTTTTTATAAAATCCTCATTTAACTCTATGAGTTCACACTTATTATTCTTTAAGTTTTCTATACTTAAGGCTTTATTTGAATGTGATAGATTTAGATGTACCTTTGGAGATCCGACTGCCATAGGATATGATTCTTCGTGCTCATCTTTACTGCTATCATTCCAGGAGTCTTTGAAAGTGATTTTTGGATCTTCTTTGTGGTGATGACTTATGTATCTTCCGGAAGATTTATGGTTCTCTTGAGCCGTGGATCTTTACTCAACTTTTTAAAAAATCGGAGTTAGGATTTTGACTTTTTGAAAAAGAAGTTTTCAACTTAAGGCGACTTCTCGGGAAGACTTTAATGCTTGAAAACTTGAGTAAACCGCTCTGATACTAATTGTAGAACCGTAGAGGGGGTGAATACGATTTTCTTGACTTCTTCAAAGTTTATAAAACTTCAAGTCTTGAAAGATCCAAGTGATGCACTAATCTACTTTGCAATTAGAACAAAGAGTAGAGAGAGAGAGAAAGAGAGAGAGAGAGAGACCACGATGTATACTGGTTCAGGAAGGGAGGGGGTTTAGACCTTCCATACGTCCAGTTGCGAATCCACGAATCCGATACTATAATAGTATAATCCTTATGGTGGACTATAAACTGTATTACAAATTAACTTCACCGACTTTCAACAAAGCTCGGCGCTCACACAGAAGAGTTACTACTTACGGTATTCCGCCCTCGGAATCCACCCCTAAGAACCCGTGATTCGAATTAACCTATAACTCTAGAAGCCTTTCCCTTGGAAGCTTATCAAAACCCAACTAGATCCCCAATGATCTAGGCTTGATCCCACGGATACAAGACTTCCCTTACAACTCGATAATAAAAGATAATTTGATTTAAGAATCAAATCCCTAACCTAGCCTAGAGACTCAATCTAAATAGAAAGGGTATGAGAAAGAAGACCCTCGACAAAACATAAAAGTATGGATTGGGTACTTGTGTGGCTCTCTTGCGGAGATGTGTGTTCTTCAATAGATGATAGATGAGAAGATTAAGAACACTTGATGTTTAGACTTAGAGGATTAGAGGAGAGAAAAAAGAGGAAAGAATGTTCGCAAGAGGTGAGGAATACAAAGGCCAAGAGGAGGTATTTATAGGCCAAGAGTCTCAAATTGTGAAAAACAATTCGAGTCTGGCGCGCTGCCCACGAGTCAGCGTGTGGCCAACACGTTAGTTTCCCGAGTTTGTTTTTCTTCGAAACTTTGGCGTTTTAAATACCCGTTCTTGTTAAACCCCCAATTGTACTCCACGCTATCACCTTTAATCATTCTTATGCTCAAGGTCAACTAACTCAAATAGCCATTTGATAAAACGTTTGTGAAGTATTAAAAGCGTTTTGCTTATTCGATAAAGTAAAGTAAAATAGGAAGATAAGTATGAAGTTAATGGTATTTAGGAGAAATCAAATGATTGATTTGAGTTAGTAATCACATTGCCATTAAGAAGGAAAAGAGTGGGCAAATGTGATTATGGGATTATTTAGGAAGAATATGTTTGGAGTGTGTGTGTGGAAGAAAGAAATCACTTGTTGGGTAAGAAGGTTAAACAAGTGATTAGATAGAATGGGTTGTAGGAGTATGTAGAAGAAGTGAGGACTTGTACATGTGAGGAATACATGTGAGTTTATAAAAACATTTATGGGTAAGGAAGTGAGAAAAGTCAAAGTATAATTAACTTCCAAATACCACAAACTTAATTAGTCATTTAGACTTTAATCCACAATGGATTTGATCACTAATCATATTAATGCAAACAAGCTAAGTGCTTTGCATTGTAAGTAAAGCATATCCCATAGCGGGAAAAGATGCGTTTGCGTAAAGTGACCTTTGACTTAGTTTGGCCAATAAGGGAGTAAAACCAATTACATAATTAGGATCATTGTAAATCCGGATTAAGGTCAAAGATTACTTTTGCTTGTCAGTATGTTGAACGTATGATCATACTAGGTTTAGAAAGATGTTTCGGCCTTGGCTAGAGGCGTTTGATAAAAGATTTGAGTTGGCGTTTATGGAAAAACGGAAGGATTTGTTTATGCTCCTCTCCAAGTCTAAACTTTATTTGGAGTGTTCCCAAACGCTCAAAGATCATGTACATACCTTTATTGAAGTTTTTACATATGTCAGGTAAGAGGAAATCCTACAAAATCAAATCCGTGAAAACGAACTTCGCAAGTGGCACGCTGGTCACGCGCTGATGCGTGCCAAGCGCGCCAAAGGCAAATATCCGGTTTTACGGATTTTGGCTATCGCTTGTTATTTTACGTTTTGCGAATGTTTATTTGTCATCATTAAAACATAAAGGAGATCCTAGTCAATGTTGCACCAACACAGACCTTGGGGTATAGACTTAAGTGTAATAGAGTCACTAGCCTCATATTCCTTAGTATGTGTACTACTATCATGCCATTGCAACAACAACATTTCACCACATGTTTTCCCTTAGATATACTAGTACTAGATTCACATCCTCATCATTTCCCATTGCAAACAACCCAACATCTAAATTACTCACGGGTCTTAAATAGTGTTAAAACACATGCTCAATCTCACCGGTGTATCCTAACTGTATCACCATCTTATTTAACTCATGCATCGAAAGTTCATTCATATCGACCATATCAAAAATGGCTTTTTTACCTCCAACGTATTCTCTTGGCTTCTTTACCTCCAACGTATTCTCCTCCTTGGGAAACCTTCTAAAGCTTCCACCATGGTGTATGTGTATGCTAAACATATGCGGTGCATACTCTGAAAAAAAGTTGACTTAATAAATAAATAAAACGAGTACATAACAATAGATTTATACAAAATATAACTCAAGACAGTAAGATTTCAAGTTATTGCCATAGATCTTCTCACATTATCATTCAACTATTCTGTCATTTGATTTCCCAACTTTTTTCCTCATCATCCACACTGTAAACACCATTATGCTGATCGTGACACTTTATAAACTTTATGCAGATTTTTGTAAGTCAACCACAAAACTTAAAGATTTTAGTCAGAGAAAGAGGATGATACTTGGAGAGAATTGAGGGGTGGGTAGGGCGGTAATAAAGAAGTGAAATGATGGATGATCAAAGATGTAGCAGATTGAGAGAGAAAAAATAAATACAAACTCTACTATTACGAATATACTTATCATGTGTAAGTCATGTGTGAGAGTTAATGAGAAAACCTAACGTAGTTAGTGTATTGGACTGTAAAGGAGCGAAAAGCGTCACATTGAGGACTTTTGGCCCGTAACCCTAGATCAGATGACCAAATGCGCAACCCGCCCTAATTTTAAGCAGTAACGGTGTAGTTTACCTTTAATTTCATTATAAAATATATTAAACAAATATAACTTCCATATCCCAGACCTATATTAAATAGTATAAATTACCTAGTTATACAATAACGAAGCAAACGACCACGTTTAATGCCAAAACGCCGTCGTAAGGCTTGAGATGAACCATTTAAGACTGTACTTGGACCAAATGACGTCGTTTAAAGGTGAAACGAAGTCGTTTAGGAATGAGTGATGCCAATTAATATTATCCTTAAACTAAAAGACGTCGTTTTGTTGGCTATAAAAAGTGACATGTATAGAGAAAAAAAACCAGACACACACATGGAAAAAAACCACATACACACACAAAAACAAAAGTTGAGAGACACACACAAACTATTGGATTTGGAGCAAGAACATTAAAACGAAGATTGTTTGTTGTGTGTAAGTGATAGTTTTTTATTTGTTTACTTGATTCGTCGCTGACAATATTGAAGATTGAGGTTTTTTTTTGTTCGTACCATTCTGTCATCGATCACGGTTGGGTCGGTTGGTGAGTCACCCAAAAAAAGCATCGATAAAGGTCAAGCATATATGTTTTATGAAATGATCAGCGGTTTCATTTATGTTATTCTCTGCATCGTGTTCGTCTGTGTGTATTGAGCTTTCAGCGTCATACGTTTTGCTTCGCTTTAGAAAGAAAGCGAGTCATTTTAGTTTGTAATCTTATAAAAGAGGGTTTCAACTAGACTACGGGTTGTTATTCTAGTAGACATAACCCGAAAGTCGCGCTAACCAGATGAAATTATTTTAAGAGTTTTGGTCCAAATAACGAATAAAACACGTGATTATGCGTGACATAAATCCAAATTCAAACTCATTTATAAACCAAAAGGAAACGCATGATTATGCGTAACATAAATCCAAATCCAAACTCATTTATAAACAAAGGGGCCTAAATGTGTGTCTAAAAAGATAAATACCATATTCACGTAAAGTTTACAAAAAAATATCCATAAAATGAGGTGTCGCAAAATAATTTGCTAAAAAAATAGAGTTGTTAATATAAAAAAATGATAATTAAGCCAAATGTGATAACACATTATGTGTACAAATTTATTTGTGAATATTTTATGAATAGCAAATCTCGTCTAAAAATTTCTAATCATACATAAACCTGAAGAAAATAATAATTAATATTAATATTTAATATTTATACTATAATCGAAAAAATACGACGTCGTTTTCCAAAAAGCAAAAAACGTAGCCCACAACCGGCCTAACTAAAGGAAAAAAATTCTCACGGCCCAAAGTTTATAAAAAAAATTACATAACGGCCTCTCAACTTTAAGCTATTTACGATTTTTTTATATAATAAACTTTATTTCTCAAATATATACAATATATTTACCGACTCATTCAGATCAAAAAATACCCGCGAAAAGATATTAGAATTGCGAACAAAACGAGCCCAATATTACAATGCTTCCGACATACGCACGATTTTATAAAAAATGTTGAAGTTTAATATAAATAGAAAAAAAATTACAAAACGTACCCTCAACTTTTACCTATTTACGACTTTTTAATATAATAAACTTTATTTATCAAATATATAACACATATCTACCGATTCATTCAGATCAAAAAACACCCGCGGAAAGATAATTGCGAACAAAACGAACCCAATATTGCAATGCTTCTGATATACGTACGATTTTATAGAAAATGTTAAAGCCTAATATTCCGTGATTGTTAAAAAAAATGGTCCGCGAAATAAAAAACTTGTGTTACAATACGATTTAGCCCGTACAACGCGTGTACAAATTTCACGTATCTCTCTATCGAGTCATTTCAAAACAAGGATTCGGCCAAAAATTATCTCCGCGGACAAACAGGCACGAGCTATATAATGTAAATCGCGTACGAAAAACAAACCCCGCTGTAAGTACTGCGAGCGGAAAGTACAGTCTGGTATGCAATCAAGAACTGCCCGATAGTGCTTGGCACACCATACATAATATTTAGAATAATAAATTTAAATGTCGCATTGCTTGGGTTAACTTATTGTTTAGAAACCAATATTTGTATTCTTAAAAGACATCCGATAGCCAAATAACAAATTTCCACATTTGCATGCCACCCATCATTCATAGCATGTTATGTTCTCCTAGATCTTGTTGAATCATTAACTTTTGGTAACTTTTTTTACCCCATTTATCTTATTTCATGTGCTGTTTAGAATTCTGGGTATGATTCCATTTATCTTTTTTGGATTTTGTCGTTATTGGTTAGATCATATGTATAACCAAATTTAGATTATTTGCATTTTGTCTTTTTTGTCATCTATGTCTTTATAAATGGGGATTAAGGGCATCTGGCGTAGCGGTATGTAAGTGACCCGTCAACCAAGAAATAATGGTTTAAGTTTGGATTGAGATGTGTCTTAGGTATTGCGTGAGATAGTAGATGGTTTATGTGTATGAATAATTAAAAAAAAAACATGTGCAAATGGGAAAGATGTATGTCTCTTGTCACAGTACACACGGGCGGAACTAGGGGGTCAGCTGTGTCATGTGATCGATGAAGTTTTGTTTGGGAGAGTTCATTTTTGTAAATGTCCCAAATTTTCTTAGATGCATCCGGTACAAAATCAATTGTGTTTCTAGTGCTTGCTAAGTTACTTCATTAATCAAATCGTACTTTCTTATGCTATAGTTTATAAAATTTTGTTTACCGTGTCCCTTTTAATCAAGGCTTCGCCACTGGTGTCACATATATGGTAGTATATGTTTGAAGTATTTTTAGTTATTGATCCATTCTAGTTTTGTTGGTTATTTAAGGTTTTTCATTTTATGTTTGGATTCTTAGATTATGTTGGACCTATTTATAGGTTGTTCTATATATATTATTATACTCTAGTTAGTTATCCATACCTCCTATAATTAGAATCCTTATTTTGATCTGTGGCCAAACTCTAGTTTGAATTTATTGTGATCCGATTTGTACTTCCCTTAATTATGTAAGGAGTTTAACGGTGTATTTGAATTATTAGTGCTTGAAAATAAAAGGGTGTTTGGTTGTGCGTGTAAAGAGAAGTTGTAACAATCAGTTGAGTTTTGAGCGTTTGCGAAGGAGGTAAGAAGTTAATGCTTATCTGGTTTGCTGAGATATATATAAACTTAGGTACTAACTTAAGTGGCATCAAGAATATGGTTCAAGTTACAATAATCAGTTTGGTAACACACACCCAAACACTTCCTAAGGGTGCCTTGTATGAATGATTAGAAATGGATAGTGTTGGTATTGCCCTCTTTTGTTGGTCAATTTTCTCGTATTGGTGTTCCATCCAGTCTCTGTGACATTTACAAACCAAACCTTTTAATCAAACAGGAAATTATCAAATGGTTTAAGAAACAGTTGCAAACTTGGGACTGAAGTTTATTTATTTTAGTTGTTTTTTTTTTCCAAGGGCAGAACTTGTTTAGGCCTTGAGGGCAATAGCCAGGAACAAGGAAAACTTGTTTAGGCCTTGGGAATGTGGGGGATGTAGGAGAACTGTAATCTTGTAAGGAGTAAAAATGAAAGCTTGAAAATTGTTAATTGTAAAATTTGACCGGGGACATTTGTTAAAAGTTTGACCTGGGGGGGGATTTGTTAAAGTCTATTTGTATGTGCTCACATTTTTTCCCCAGTTGACTTTATGTTGGACTTTTTTCCACTTATGGTTTTGGTTTGCTCACAAAGGGGGGGGAACTTGTTTTTACGGGGTTTTCATGCCTTTGATACATGTTATACTATGTACGTGTTAAATAATAAATTTTTTTGAAGGGTTCTCCCAGTTTGAGGGTGTTTTACCTGTTACCAGTGGGGGAGGGCGAGTCTTTGACTCAGATGTAGGCGTGACCTTTTTTTGACCCTTTCCGTGGCTACCCCCAAATTGGTACGTAGTGAGGTTTGAACCTTGGACCTCTTGTGAGGACATGGCGCCTTACTACTAGGTTACTTTGGTGGTGTTTTCCCTTTACTTTACTATAGAGTCCTTTAAAGGTGTTTTAAAGCGTAAGATAATTTCCTCCCATGGTTAGGAGTTGCATATGTTGAGGGATGTCCAAAGGAACGAAAGATCAATAGGGGATGGCGAATTTTGCCTGACAAGCTAGATTTCTAAGAAATTGTGTCACATTATGTAATTTTGTGTAATAAGAATTAAAGTGTCACAAGATATTGATTTTGGATCTAACCATATCCATAATTTGTGGATAGCTAATTATGACTTTGCCACTAGGTAACTTATTGGGGTTTGATAACTCACATGTGTAGAGTGGCAACCGTTTATATGGAAACAGGTCAGCTCTTGTTATGTTATACTGGTAACAGGTAAAACTGGTCAAATGTAGGGATTAGTTGTGAATGAAACAGTCAAATGGGTCAAGCGGGTAAAACTTGTCAAAAGTTGCCTAATGTGTATTCAAATGCTTACGATATCCTAGATTCTTATAGTGTATTGTTTAAATCATATAATTTATTAATTATTTTGAAAATACAAAGAAGGGCAACAGACTGTTTGGGTCGTCCCAACTCGACCCATCTGGTTTGGACATGCAAACAAAATCACAAGTGTTGACGCGAACCCGATGTGTATTGTTACCCAACGCGTCCTATCCGCTTGTTTAGCTACCTTTGTATGATGTAGTATCGATATCATCTAACATAGTTGTGCCACATCAAAAGGTCAATGCAAGTAAGCGCCCGTGCATACGGATATAACTTAGCCACCAACTAAGGTGGCATAATCTGGATATTTAGTTGAAGATACACCGATTACTAGCAAGCATACTGGTTACATTTCTAAATCTAGTAGAGTATCTATATATTAATATCTAAGAATAGTAAATCCTGGAGATTTGGTAAAACTTTTTTCTGGAACAGCCTATATTTACCTATGTGACGCGTAAAAATCTAACACTTATATAGAAGCATAATACGGTCATACATGGAAGCATAATACGGTCATACGGATGTTCAGCATATATGAACTTATACTAATCACAAGACGTAGGACTTAGTTATTTGACTTTACTTATAACAAACAACGGTAAACTTTCTCCATGCAGCTGTGAATAACTTTTAAATCAATAACCTCTCTGCACGTATGGGTAAATAACATATAGACAAGATATATATGGAATAACTTTTTAGAAAATCATACGGTATGACCTTAGCATAAAAATACTGTTTAAATAATTAGCTCCTCTTTCTTTCTATTAGATTTACTTTCACTTTTCTTTGTATCTGTCAAATTATGTTCAAGAGGTATATATTTTCTATTTTGGTTATGATGTTAAAAGTAGCCTGCTTGAGTGTTTGATATTCGAAGTCAAATAGTGATATAATAGAAGATATTTCTTTCTGTTGACCAAAGCACGTTGGAGAAAAGAATTAGGAATACCTAAATACAGAAGATAATAATTTTGGATTCAGAAATTCGATCATCCCATGTTATTCACTTTGATCGAGGTTTAATTCGGTCATCAGTTATCTACAAACCATTAGAAATTAATCGAGTTTTAGGTCAAATGTAGTATGTTTGACTTTAGGAGGTCTGAAGAAACCCCGTTTCCAGCGAAAGTGACAATTATTTTATCTGATGATTAGATTTAGATGATTTAAAGCCCATTTGATGACATTCTCTTGTTTAGAAAGCATACTTATTTTATTTCAGTCAGTTGATATTTCACGGGAAAAGCGTTAATTAGAGACGCAGCGTTCTAATCTTTATAGGTGCAAACCATCGACTTTTTACATCAAATCTGTATTTTTCATAATCAGTAATTAAGATACTTCTATAATGTATTACAGTACATTTTAACACAAAAAGTTAGAACAATGTTTTTTTATTGTACTCTAAGATGGAGATGTCCGTTGTTCCTCATAACATATTAGTACTACGTTCGAGATTAGAGTTTGAGAATCTGAAGACTACATTTCCTCATCCAATTGTTACCTTTTTTTGCAATATGACGTTTGAGATTAAAGTTATAGAATCTGAAGACAATATGTTCTTATCCAGTCGTTAACTTTTTCTCGTAGATGTTCCAACCTCCACTTGAAATGGAAAATGGTCATAATGTTATTGATATGTCAAACGTGAATAATTTACAAATGATCCCTTTTGACGAAAATGACCCAGAAGTGATTGCTCGTCGTATAAAAAACCGAGAAAGACAACGTAGATATAGAGCTAGGAAGCGTCAACAAGCCGATATAGATAGAGGGTACATGATCACTCAACCGGTTCAACTACAAGTCAGTGAAATCCAAATTAATGAAACCCAAGTGAATAATGCTCCTGTGGACTTTGTAAGCCGAGTCTATAGTCAAAGAAACTGGAAAAGGGACGCCAGAAGAGCACATTTATTAAAACAACAACAAATTTCTTCTGAAAATCAATCGAATATCCCGGAGGAGACTGGAGAACACTCGAATACCCCAGGTGGCAGGAATTGGAAAGCAGAAGCAAGAAGCAAAAGAACCTGAATTGTTTAATATTTTTGTCATACCAGTCAAATCACGAAAGAAAATCGGCAAAAGATTTCAAAATACAAGGTTAGTTTATGCTCAAATTTAAATGTAACAGACAAAAACTTCTTTTTGTGTGTGAATTATTGATGATCGTGTGTGTTGTTTGCCTGATTGCAGATTTGATAGATCGAACGGAATGCTCATTAAAAGCTATTTTTTTGGGTTATCTGTAAAGAGTTTTTGGCATGTTAACATGTTCATGCCGAATTTTTTTTTCCAATGTCGATTTTGCTAAAATAATCACATGTAATGATTATGGTTCCATCTTGTTTTGTGCTACATTTTTCTGGTAAATAACAGTTTTTAAACTTTTTTAAACGGCGTCGCTTGTTATTAATAGTTGTGTTATGGTAAGATATTTAGCAAGTTTATTTAACAAAAAAGCTTTTAAAACACTTAGAAGTATCATGAATCTTATATGTATTGAACTACAAATGATTTTTCTACTAAAAATGGCCAAGGTCAGACTCAAACATGGGCCAAAGACATATTTGTCACTGATTGCTCGTCTAGATATGGTTGTCAAATTCATTCTGGAAATAAGACACGTTTAACAAAAATGACCCATGAATGATTTTTTGGTTAGTTGGTCTGTTGTTTAAAGTTTTGTTTTTTCTAAAATGTGCCACAAGTGCTCAAGGGCCAGGTAACGAAAAGTATGGCTTTTCGTTGTGTGGTTCATGGGTGTCCATCTTTTTCAAGTGTTTGTTCAAGTCCATGAAATACACATTCTTAGTGGGAATCAACAATGGCATCCGGTTGCATGTCGATGGCTTAACTATGTGGACATGTTTGGTTCTATCGACTTCTTCAAGGGCTGCAACAAGGATCTTTTGACGTAATTTCTACAAGTAGTTTATACAAGGTCCATGATTGGTCTACGTCACTTAACTGTTATGTTAGGTTCGAGGTTAACTCAACTTAACACTCAACTGTTGTATTAGATTCGAGGTTAACTCGCATATACTTATATATTGTTTTATGTAATTATACATAACAATCTTAAATTTAAATAAATGAGCTCGAGCTTGACGTAATAAACACGAGCTAAGCCTGAGCCAAAAGCCTGAAGCCAAAATTCTTCAATCCTTAAAAAAGGTTATGGTGGGGGACAAGTCGTTGGCTAAATGCAAAAACAAAAAGGCAAAAATATTAAAGCTTGGGAAAAAACGGGAAATGCCCAAGCGAGGGAGGCTCAAAAAACATATAGATAAAAAAACAAACGGGAAGGGGACCGCGCTTAATTTCTCGGGGGGGGGGTACTGCTCATGTTTTTGGGGTATTATTAGGGCCACTATACAAACCACCACCTCTGTACAGGGGGACCTCTGTTCGGTATTATAGCTCCTACTCACACCAGCTTCGATCAAACAAAATAATACAAAACAAGGGCTTACGAAAAAGTAAATGCGGGAATATTAAGCGGACAACAAGATATTAACGTGGGTATTCCACAATAAAAAACTAGGATTAGTTCGTGGGCAGGGGGTGGTTCCCACACCGGGGATTCAAAACAGAAAAAGATATTATTTATTAAGCTCTGAGCTTAACTTTTCTCGGGGGGGGGACCTACGTGGCCAAAAAACTGCCACGGATTCGTGCCAAAAATTGCACGGGGGGGGGGACCGTTTGCCAAATAAAATTGCGCACCGCCCCGTTGCCAAAAACTCATCTCGGTTTTTGCCAAAACTGGCACGGCGGTTACAAAAACTTACAACACAGATCCTGGTTTACATTTACAAATGAGATGGGTATTTAGGAAAGTGTGGAAAAACTATATCTTTCTAGTTTACTTTATTACTTTCCGCTCGTATGGATTGAGTTTGCCCCCACCCAAAACAATATCCTTCCCCTCCGAAAAACCCAGTTTTAGTACTACAATAGGGCCCTCTTTTCTTAACGGGGATAATGTTTTTGACGGCAAACTGTTTTTAGAGGTCGTGGGGGGGTCCACTGTTCCCACTCTATCTGAACGGCGTGATCTTGCTCTTACCTGAGCTATGTTTGGGGTAAAATGGATTATAAATTGGGGGGTTTGCCACCACCTGTTTTTGCCCCCACACAACAATCGGTGGGGGGGGGCCTTTAATCCTGTCTTTCAACAACTCAAACAATCTGCCATTTTGGGAGGCTTAGAATCACTTCACTGCTCTCGTATCAAAGTAAATTTGCTCTTGTAAACTTCGAAAACCCACCGGGTTCCCTTTAAAAACGATTTGGCTACTTTGGGCTCTAACCCTTTCTGTACCGCCGAAAACCATTACGGAACCAACGCCCTTGCACCCAACCCAAACGCAGGGCTGTAGGTTTTTACTTTTCGATTTAACCATTGGTTAATCCTTGAACTATAACTTCATTTAATTAAAAACTGGGAAATATCCTTCTCTTTAAAAAAACCAATTGCTGCTGCTATTTAAAACCCTTTTCTGGTATCGCCGGAACTTAGGTACAAACAACGTTGTACTAAATAAAACCATAACACAGGGGCTAGGGGTGGGGGGACTTGCGGATATACAAGGTACATTCCTGAACTAACATAAGTTATATTGGGTCGAATCTTTTAGTCTTACCGTCTTCTTGCCTTTGGTTTAATTCCGTAGGCCTGGGGCTTTGATACCAACTTTGGTTTGGGGGGTATATTGCAACCTGGCCACACAACCTCTGTACAGGGGGACCCTCTGTACGGGTATATAAATAGCTTTTGCTACAAACCTCTCGAACAAACAAGAATACAACAAGGCTTACGGGAAAGGTTTTAAAAAATGCGGGAATTTATAAATGCGACACATAGATTATTAATACTATTTTGGGTATTCCACGGGTAAATTAGATAAAAGGGTTTCGTGGCAGTCCACGGGATTCTAAACCAGGAGGTAAGATATTATTAAGGATCTATTGGAAGACTTTAAAAAACTGCTCGGGGGGGGGAACTCAGTGTTCCAAAAAAAACTGCATGTGAATTCCGTGTGCCAAATGGCACGGGGGGGACCTGTGCCCAAACTGCACGCCCCGTTATGCTTAACACTGCATGGGTGGTACAAAACACCCCACCCATATCCTTAGTTTACAAATTAACACATTGAGAGGGGTTTAATTTCTAAGTGTGGGTACAAACCCCATCTTGTCGTTTTTACTTATTTTCTACTTTGAATGGGGGAATTTTGGGTTATGCAAACCAACAAAAAAAAATACTGAACGTTCTTTTTACCCCAATATGTACAATTCCCACATTTTCACATTTCTTTTGGTTTCCGGTCATTTAATATATTAACTATTTATTTTTAAACTTCTTACACGGGCTTTTACTTTAAATATTTGCATCGGTTTTTAGTTTAAACTATTCGGGGGAGTAAACTAAAAAATCAACAATCAACGGTTAAAAACGGGGCCAACCATAACAATTAAAAGTTTTTTGTTCGTCAAGCAAAAGCCAATTTTATATTTTTTTTTACGGGAAAAAAGTAAAAAAATCAACTTTTTTTATATTTTAGTTTTTTATTGGGTGTTTACGTTATAAAAAAAACGTTAAGTTTTCGCAATAACAAATTACATTCAGGGTATTAACCCGGAAAAGGCCACAGTTACCTATTCTATATTTTCAAAAATTCAAATTCCCCAATTATAACTCAAGAACTCCAAATATTTTCTAAAAAAACTTTCTTATCATAAGATTAACGGGGCCGGGGGGTTATGAGGCTTTTAGAACCATAAAGATAATTGGTATTTTTTTTGACTTTTGTAGTATAAAAATAATTGTAGAAGGGGGAATTTGGTAAGTGAAATTAAACCGAAGGTTAAAAAACTTATTTAAAAAAAAAATACATTTATTAAAAACATTTTGATTAAAAAATTTCAAACAAAACCTCTGTTTTTAATTCGAAATAAAAATTTTTAATTAATTTTTATTTTTTTATTTATGTATTTTAAAATACCTACATTGTTCTTAAAAGGATTCCTTTAAGGCATATTTAAAAGGAAAAAGACTCGAAAAAATCGAATTTATAACGGAAAAAAAGTTACGCTATTTTACAAAGTTTACAAACAATAAAATTGGTGTTATAAAAAAGTTTAATATTTAATTACAGAATAAATTACTGGTTTTCCATAGGGCAGGGAGCTTTTTGGAAAAAAAATATTTTTTACTTGGGATTAGAAACTTTTTTAATTCGTAGACGGAGGGGCTCGGGGAAAAGAATCCCCACCACTAAAAAAACGGGAATTAAAATGAGTAAGTTTATGAAATTTTTGCAAATGATTCGGGATAATTTAAAATTCACCATAAAAAAAGTGTTTTTATATTAATTGGGGAACAGTTTGAAAAGGTTTTTTATGGGTTTCATCTGTAATACAAAAAATATTATAAAATATAATTATTTTTGATAAGATTTTCTTTAAATTATTTGAAAAAACCGTGGACATAATTGAACGTATAAAAAAACGGAGTTTAAACTCAAGAAAAAGAAAAGATGTAAACGCCTTTTTACTTTTATTGTGCACTAATTTTCCTGGGAACATGATTAACTTTTGATTCGTTTTTTTTTACTAAAAACTTTGACGGGGAATCGCTTGTTAACTTTTACTTATATAATTTTTAGATTTATTACATGTTTTTTTTCATAAACTTTATAAAATATTATTTTACGAGGGGGGTGACGATTTGAAATATTTTATAAACAATGTACTTACTATAAAATAATGAAAATAACATTAAAAAATCAAAGTATTTTAACTTAATTTTTACAAAGATTTACTAAAATATTTGGGGGGGGAAACATTTTTTTGTTATAAGTATTCGAATTTTTATATGGTTTAAACTTTTTATAAAATTTTTAACACAAAAAAAAAAAAAACACCATTTAGGTTGGTTTTTGGTGGTTGTAATAAAAAACTTTATTTATAGGGGGATCTTATTATGTTGTGTTAGTTTAATTCAAAGTACATTGTTACTTCTACGGATCTAATAATTAATGGGGTTGGGCATTTCGGACCTATACGTGTCAATTTTTTTTTCTTATTTTGATTTTTTATATATCATATTACATTTCAATGAGGTTGAGTTTTCATTTAGCCCCTGCTTTTTATTTTACAAATTGACATTAAATTAAAAACTTTTGGGGGTGAAAAAAACCATGGCCCATTGTTTTTTACGGGGGATTGGGGGACGCAAGGGTTTACACTTTTATACAAATATTTACGGAGTTTGCCTAAAGTAAAGCCTTATTTGTTAAACCCCCCCAAAATAATACAACAACGCAAAGGCGGAATTTTTTACATCCAATTGGGGGTGCTACTTTTCATATACACCAGCGCTAGAATACAAAGAGGAACGGACCTTCTTAAAAAAGTGTCGTTTGTAAAAAAACAAAAATTTTCGTTTTGATTTCTAAAAAAAACATCCAAATAAAGTTTGTTTCCCAATAATTGGCATTCAACCTATTGAAAACACACTTGAAAATGGGTTAAAGGGGAACTCCAAATTGGGCACATCTAATTTATTTTCCAGCATTCTAATTCACCTGAGAAAGAAAACAAATGCTTTAACAAGTGTCAACATTTAAAGTTCGGGTGGAAGTTTTCATTAGATTAGTTTTAAAGTCATGAATTGTCAAGTTTTTTCAACCAAATATTATTTTATTCCACTGATGGTATTCAACCTCAGTTTTCCCCATGTAAAAATGTTTATAAAAATAGGGGCAACCGGGGACCCCATTTTTTATTGTCACCCAAAATAGTACCCCAATATTATCCTCCAAACGGATTGTTATTTTAAAGGGGAATTTGCATGGGTTTCAATATTTTGTGTCACCCTAAAACTTTGTGTTACCAATCTTTATTATCCCATAGATTGTTTTAATTTAAAATTAATGCATTTGGGACAAAATTTTAATTGAAAAAACAATAAATGTTTTTCCCAAGTAGTATTTTGGGTCGGGGGGCCCCTATTAGTTTTCCCCAAAACGGTATTTAAATCGACATTGTGTTAAAGTTTTCGTTTCCCTGTTGATAAATGCTAGGTCACCCGAACGGGGGGTTTGTCATTCCCGGGAATATAGATCTATTGTTTATATTTCATTCACTGTGGGGGGACCATCACGACTTATAAAATGTTCCGTTTTTTACCCGGCCGAATAGGCTTAATCACACGAACCAGGGGGATCCACAACCGATAAGCATCTATCTCTTACAAAACATTTCGCGCTCAACCCTCCTAGTGATTTTACAGTTGTCATTGGACCGCTGTTGATGTTTGTGACGGTAGTGGGACTTGTTATGTTTTAACCCATTCGGGCAAGAGTGGATGTTTGATTTACAAAATAAATGTATGTTTACTCCCGTTTTTTACCGGTGTCTTCCCCTCAAAAAAGAAACACCGGGGCAGAGTAGTAGAAGTTAAGTTGTAATGTAAAAAAATTATTGTATTACTTCTTCCAGTTACCGGTGTCCCCTTCCAAAGAACCAAACCCCAGGCAGTATAATTTTAGTTGGTTATTCAGTTTCAATCAGGGCTAAGGCTAATCCGTAATCAAATTTCAAATTTGTAATAAAGTATGCATTTGTGACAAAAAAAGAAATAGTTCCAAATATAATTGTTTTATTCCCATAGCGGAAGCTTATGGCAATAAGTAATTGTAAAATACCTATGTTGTAATCATTTCCATGCAATAATGCATTTTAGTAATACAAGCTATGTTTCTCCCCAAAA
The DNA here is from genome assembly GCA_026074375.1 of Tanacetum coccineum. Classification (NCBI taxonomy): domain Eukaryota; kingdom Viridiplantae; phylum Streptophyta; class Magnoliopsida; order Asterales; family Asteraceae; genus Tanacetum; species Tanacetum coccineum. The sequence continues at coordinate 81,160 of BQNB010002438.1, read as the reverse complement.
AAATATATGTGAAAAACTTAGGGGCTATTAAAACTCACTTGATTCAAAATCCCTTTATAACAATCACATTGGTTTATAAGATAACCGAGTAAGTATTAAGAATTTTGTAGACAAGCATGTATTTTTTTTCCCCCTCGGTTGGGTTTTATTACAAACATTCCAAAAAATAGATTGAAAAGCGGAGGGTTATTGGAACTCACAGGTTGATTAAAGGACCCCACGGAATTTTCAATTAATCCATAAATTTTTTTTAATTCACAACTGAATCTGGCCACGATCTCGGGGACCACGACCATATTAATTTTTGGGTCGTTTCTCGGGGAATTTATACTACTAAAACGTAATTATAAAATTACGGGGACAACGATTTGCGTTACTTGTTACCACGAAAAATCATAAACCTATTTTTGTCTATGTATTACATAAATCATTATTACATGGTGATGGAGAATGCCTTATTTGCGTCGGTTCTTTTTTAAACCTTAATAACCCTTGGGTAATATTTTTATTGTATTATTATAACTTTATTGTTTCCGTTCCAATCATAAAACTTATCTCAATTAATTTTTTACAGGAAATGTTTACTTTTTTTAGGGGGGGGGGGAGGGGGGGAACTCCCCGTTTTATTTTATACCGAATAAATGATCTTAACTATTAATTGGAAATTAATATATTAATCGGGTACTTTAGGTTTTTTTTGGAAAACCCGCGATGTCTTGAAAATTTTTAATAAAACTGGGCACAAATCCTCGCGGGGACAAAATAAAAGTCAACCAAACACTCTCCAAAAGGTACTAAAAATGTCATTACGAATTTACAAAAACTTTCGTGTTTTCGCCGGGGGGGAAGGCTGGGAAACGGGGACTCGAAGTTGGGCTCAAAAATATCGGGTTTTTAATTAATAGATCTTGTCAGGGATTTTTATTATATTAGAAATAACTTATTTTCTATTAAAAAGTGTTATTTCGATTTTCACCTCCAGGTTTCTTCGTTTTTTTGGGGAGTTTACCAAGTCACGTTTTTTTATGTCTAAACGGGGGGGTCCGTCAAAATATAAAAAATTGTTTATATTTTGTAAAACAGCCAAAAAAGTCTATAAAACTTTTCAAAAGTCTCGGAACTCGGAATTCCCATAACGTTTCTATTTTCTTGTTTTAAAAATTTATCCGAAATAAAAAGGAGGCGCCATAAAGGGGGGTTTCGTTTTTAGGTTTCCAAATTTTCATCTATGGAAGATAAACTAAAAATGTGTCTTTATTATGGTTATATTTTTTATTCATCCTGCTTTTCTTTAATTTACAATTTATAATTATTATTGCTCGGACGGCCGCAAAGTTTTTCAACAGTTTTTCCTTTAAAACTTTATAAATTTATTCCGATCAAAATTATATGAAAAAAAAACATTAATATATATTTTGTTGTTAACCAATAAAAACTCAAACTTTATTTTCGGTTTGTCAAAATTTTTCCCACAAAAAAAAAACACGACGGCACCCCGGGCTGTTTTCGACTTTAGCCGAACCAAAAGACGGAAACTGCACCTACTTCGGTTGTTATAAACAACCAAACGGGGGCACACATAATCTATTTTCAAACCCAAAAAAAAACCCAAACCCTTTTTTCCCCGGCTGTCCCCGGGCTGTCAAAACGCAAACCCCTTTGGGGTGTTTTTAAAAACCCACACAGCCAAGAAAGCACCCCGCTGCGTTTCTGGAGGGGGGGGGGGACCCCCAAACCTGAACGGCACCCCTGGTTTGTTGCAAATCACGCTGTCACCATTGCCCCCCCGGTGAAACAAAACCCCTTCCAAAAAACCCCATGGCGGCGGGGCTGGTCAACCCGGCTTGTTCGCCCCGCATCCCATCCCGATCCCAGAACCCAACAAACCAAAACGCCCCGGGCTTGGTTTATGGATTACAAAACACCAAAACGCACCCCATTTCGGCTTATTATTATAAACCAAACGGCTTGTCCTGGCTGCCTCCTTATTTATAAAAAATACCCCGACGCACCCTTGGTGGTACAATATAAACCCAATACCCCCGGGTGGGGAACTCCATAAAGCACCCCCCGAGTTGCGAGACCAAAACTTCGACCCCCCACCCTAAACCCCTGCGGTTGGTTCATCAACCGAAATACACAACAACCTTTTTGGTGTTGGGCTCGGTCCCCCACCGAAAAAAACAAAAAAACCCCCCACCCCTTTGCTTGTTTTAAAACACAAAAAACCCCAACGCCCCCCCCCACCCCCCCTCCCCCCCCCCCCTTTTCTTGTTGTTTACAAACACCCCACCCTCAAACCCTTGTGGTGATCCACCCCTTTTTCTTTGTTTTATAAAACAAACAACCAACGCACCCCGGCTTAGACCGGTGGTTCCACGGGGCTGGGGGGGGCGGGGAACCCACGGGGACGAACGCCACCCCTTTTTTTAAGGGTTTTGATTGTCGAAAATGATGTTGGGTGGTGGTAGTTATGGTGATGGGTGTTTTAGGTTGTGGTAGGCGTGGCTGTAGGGGGGTTAGGTTGGCAAGATGTTGGGGTTTGGGGTGGGGGGCGCGGTGGAGGGATGGAGTGGTAGTGAGGATCGGATTAGGATCCGTCACGAGGTGCCTTTTGTTGGTTCTTTCGCCGGAAAAAATTGTGCCCGCGGATAAAGTTTTTTTTCCGGCAGGCGGCGGGTGGTGGGCCGGCGGGTCGGGGGGGAAGGCTTGCCGGAGAAGAAGTGAGTTGTGGGAGAGAGGATGAATATGTTGAGTTTGTGTGTGTTATATAAGAAGAAATGGGAAATTGAAATAAAGTGTATAAAATTTTTTATATATAATTATTTAAAAAACCAAAGTGACAATGTTAAATAAGTTGAGGGTAAAAAAGTGTTAACTTTTTACCATATTTACTTTTTGATTAAAAAGCGGGGTATCGGGGGGGGACTATTTGAGGGGGAACTTTTAACGGATTCGATTTTTCAAATCTCGAAAAACTTGCGCCTTGTTTTTTCATTCATCCATTTTTTTCTGACCAAAAATGAAGTATTTTTATTTGGGAGATGTTCAGAAATATTTTCGTAACAATTTATTAAACAAATTTATTTCGTATTCATTTTTTGTGAGCCCAAGCTAGAGCTCAAACCATATAGATAAAATCGAGACGCGCTTGATCTCTGACATGCTCATGTTAGGGTATATTGCACATACACACACCTCTGTACAGACCTCTGTACGGTATATAGCTCCTACTCACACCACTCGAACAAACAAATAATACAAACAAGGCTTACGAAAAGTAAATGCGGAATATAATCGACACAAGATATAACGTGGTATCCACAACTAGGATAGTCGTGGCAGTCCACGGGATCAAACCAGAAAGATATTATTAAGCTCTGAGCTAAACTGCTCAGACTCGTGCCAAACTGCACGATCGTGCCAAAATGCACGACCCGTGCCAAACTGCACGCCCCGTGCCAAACTGCACTCCTCGTGCCAAACTGCACGGGGTACAAACATACACCCAGATCCTAGTTTACAATTACAATGAGATGGGTATTTATAAGTGTGAAACTCATCTTCAGTTTACTTATTCTACCGATGTATGATTGAGTTTGCACCCAACAATCCTCCCCTCAAACCCAGTACTACAATAGGCCTCTCTTCTAACGATACATGACGCAACATGTTTTAGAGTCGCTGGACCACCTGTCCCACTCTATCTGAACGGCGTGATCTGCTCTACCTGAGCTATCGTTGAATCTGGATTAACTTGGGGTTGCACCACCTGTGCCACACACATCGGGGCCTATATCAGTCTTCACAACTCAACAATCTCCCATTTGGAGGCTGATCACTTCACTGCTCTCCGTCTCAAGTAATCTCTGTAAACTTCGAACCACCGTCCCTTTAACGATGCTACTGCTCTAACCTTTCTGTACCGCCGAACATACGGAACACGCTGCACCAACCAAACGCAGGGCTAGGATACTTTCGATACAAGGTATCCTGAACTAACATCATTAAACTGGGAATAACCTTCTCTTAAACAATGCTACTGCTCTAACCTTTCTGTATCGCCGAACATAGGTAACACGTTGTACTAACCAAACACAGGGCTAGGAGACTTTCGATACAAGGTATCCTGAACTAACATCATTATATTGTCGATCTTTAGCTTACCGTCTTCTGCCTTTGTTTATCGTAGCCTGGCTCTTGATACCACTTTGTTAGGGTATATTGCACCTGCACACACCTCTGTACAGACCTCTGTACGGTATATAGCTCTTGCTCACACCACTCGAACAAACAAAGAATACAAACAAGGCTTACGGAAAGTAAATGCGGAATATAATCGACACAAGATATAACATGGTATCCACGAATTAGATAGTCGTGGCAGTCCACGGGATCAAACCAGAGAGATATTATTAAGCTCTGAGCTAAACTGCTCAGACTCGTGCCAAACTGCATGATCGTGCCAAAATGCACGACCTGTGCCAAACTGCACGCCCCGTGCTAAACTGCATGGGGGTACAAACACACACCCATATCCTAGTTTACAATTACAATGAGAGGGGTATTTATAAGTGTGAAACCCATCTTCAGTTTACTTATTCTACTGATGTGGGATTTGGTTTGCACCCAACAACTCAGTCTACCCCAATATGTAACAATTCACATTTTCACATCTTGTTACGTCAATAAATATTCAACTATTTATTTTAAACTTCTACACGTTTACTTTAAATATTCATCGTTTAGTTAAATCGAGTAAACTAAAAATCAACAATCAACGTAAACGGGCACCAAACAAATTAAAGTTTACGTCAAGCAAGCATTATATTATTTTTACGAAAGTAATAATCAACTTTTTATATTTTATTTTTATTGGTTACGTAAAACGTTTACGTTTCGCAATAAAATACATTCAGGAATACCCGAAAGCACCAATACCTATCTATACTCAATCAAATACCCACAATTATACTCAATACTCAAAAATTTCATAACTTTCTTATACATATATACGGGCCGGTTATGAGCTTATAGAACACAAAGATATGTATTTTTGACTTTGTAGTATAAAATATTGTAGAAGACTTGTAGTGAATTAACTAAGTTAAAAACTTATAAAAATAACTTTATAAACATTTTGATTAAAAACTTCAAACCATCTGTTTTAATTCGAAAATTTTAATATTTATTTTATATTTTATTAAAATCCTACATGTCATAAGGATCTTAAGCATATAAAGAACTCGAAAATCGAATTATAACGAAAAAGTTACGCTATTTACAAGTTTACAACAATAAATGTGTTATAAAAGTAATTTAATAAAAATAAATTACTGTTCATAGCAGTGACTTTTTGAAAAATATTTTACTTGGATAGAACTTTTAATTACGAAGACGTGCTCGAAAGAATCACTAAAAACGGAATTAAAATGAGTAAGTTATGATTTTTGCAAGATTACGATAATTAAATACATAAAAATAGTTTTATATAATTAGGAACAGTAAAAGGTTACTGTTCATCAGTAACAAAAATATTATAAATATAATATTTTGATAGATTTTCTTAATATGAAACCGTGGACATAAAGAACGTATAAAACGGAGTTAAAACAAGAAAGATACGCACTATTTTACTTTTGTGCACTATTTCCTGACATGAATACTCTTGATTCGTTTTTAATAAAAACTTTACGAAACGATGTAACATTACTTATATAATATTTATACATGTTTTTAACTTTATAAATATTATTTTACGAGACGATTGAAATATTTATACAATGACTTAATATAAATAATGAAAACATTAAATCAAGTATACTATTTTTACAGATACAAATACATGGACATTATTTTTTAAAGTATGAATTTATATGGTTTAATTTTATAAATTAAACAAACACATTTAGGTGGTGATGTAACTATATAGACTTATATGTTGTGTTAGTTATTCAAGTACATTGTACTCATACGACCTATATTTAATGAGGTTGCATTCGGACTATACGTGACAATTTTCATATTTGATTTATATATCAAATACATTCACTGAGGTGAGTTCATAGCCCTGCTTTTATACAATTACATTAAATTACAACTTTGGGGTGAAAAACATGCATTGTTTTACGATTGGACGCAAGTACACTTTTATACAAATTACGAGTTTGCCTAAGTAGCTATTGTAACACCCCCAAAAATACAACAACGCAGCGGAATACCACATGGGGTGCTACTTCATAATACACAGCGCTAGATACAAGAGAACGACCTCTAAAAAGTGTCGTTTGTAAAACAATTTCGTTGATTTTCTAAAATCAAAATAATAGTTGTCCCATAATTGCATCACCATGAAAAACTTGAATGTAAAGACTCCAATGCACATCAAATAATCCAAGCATCTAATTCACCTGAGAAAAACATGCTTAAAAGTGTCAACATTAAAGTTGGTGAGTTCATAGATTAGTTTAAGTATGAATGTAAGTTTCAACAAATATATTTATCCACTGTGTCATCACAGTACCATGTAAAATGTTTATAAAATATGCACGACCCATTTTATGTCACCAAAAGTACCAATATTATCCCAAAGATTTTATAAAGAATGCATGGTTAATTTAATGTCACCAAAATGTACCAATCTTATCCCAAAGATTTTTATAAATAATGCATGACAAATTTAATGTCACCAAAATGTTCAAAGTATGTATTTGTCGGGGGGCCCTATAGTCCCAACGTTATAATCCGACATGTTTATCTCGTTCCAGTGATAGCTATTCACCCTAAACATGGTTAGTCAATCCCGAATAGATCTATTTTATATCATTCACTTGGACATCACCTATAAATTCGTTTCCGCGATAGCATAATCCACCCGAACAAGGATCCACACCCGAATAGATCTATTCATAACATTCGCCGCTCACCTCCAATTGATTTACAGTCATGACGCTGTGACGTAGACTTGTTTAGCCAAATCCGGGCATGATACAAATAATGTATATATACTCCGTTACCGGTGCCCTCAAAGAACCCGGGCAGTAAATGTAAAAAACTTACTCCCTTACCGTGTCCCCTCCAGAACACCCAGGCAGTAATTTTGTTATCAGTTTCAATCAGCCTAAGCTAATCCGTATCATTTCAAATGTAAAGTAATGCATGTGTGACAAAAAATAAAGTCAAATAATGTATCCCATTGCAGCATGCAATAAGTATGTAAACCAATTTTGTAATCATTCATGCAAATGCATTTGTAAACAAGCATGGTTCTCACCCAAAAAATAATATGTAAAACATAGGCTATAACTCAACCGTGATCAAAAGCCCTTACAAACAATCAATTGTTATAGATAACCGAGTAAGTAATAAGAATTTGTAGACAGCATGTATCCCCCTCGCGTTATAAAACATTCAAAAGATTGAAAAGCGAGGCTATGAACTCACGTTGATTAAAGACCACGATCAATTAATCAAATTTAATCACAACTGAATCTGCAACGATCTCGACCACGACCTATAATTTTGTCGTTCGATTATAACACTATAAATACGACCAAGCTATCTTACATCGTTACCACAAATCAACCTATTTTTATATGTATACCCATACATATATCCATTTGATGAGAAATCATTTGCCGTCTTTTAAACCTTAACCATGGTATATTTTATGTATATAAACTATTTTCCGTTCCAAAATTAAAAAATCCCTAACTTATCTCAATATTTACAGAAAGTTACTATTTTTAGACTCCCCGTTTTTAGAACCGAATAATGATCTTAAAACTATTAATTGAAATAATATATTAATCGACCTTTAGTTTTGACCCGCTATGTCTTAATTTTAAAACTGACAATCCTCGCGGCAAAGTAAAACGTCATTACGAACAACTTTCGTGTTTCGCCGGAAGGCTGAAACGGACTCGAAAGTGCTCAAATCGTTTAATTAATAGATCTGTCAGATTTAATATATTAAAAATAACTTATTTTCTATTAAAGTGTATTATTCGATTTCATCAGTTTCTCGTTTATTGGGAGTACAATCCCTTTATTCTAAACGTCCGTCAAAATATAAATTGGATATATTTGGAAACCAAAGTCTAACATCATCAAAGTCTCGAACTCCGAATCCACGATCTATTTCTGTTTAAAATTATCCGAAATAAAGAGGCGCAAAGTCAGTTTTAGTTCAATTCTCGCTAATCTATAATCTTAAAATGTGTCTCTTATGGCTTATATTTTCTTATTAATCCTGCTTTAATACAATTTATATATTATCTCGACGCCGCAAGTTTCAACAGATTAATCACTATAAATTATCCGATCAAAATATATAAACAATAAAATATTTTGTGTTAACCAAACTCACTTTATTTCGGTGTCATCCCACAACCCGACGCACCCCGGCTGTTTTCGACAGCCGAACCAAACGAACGCACCCTACTCGGTGTTATAAACACCAAACGCACCCTAATCTATTTCAAACCAAACACACCCTTTTCCCCGGCTGTCCCCCGGCTGTCAAACGCACCCCTTGGGTGTTAAACCCACAGCCAAACGCACCCGCTGCGTTTCTGGAGACCAACCTGAACGCACCCTTGTTGTTGCAAACCAAACCCGACAACCCAACCCAAACCCATGGCGGCGGCTGTCAACCCGGCTGTCCCCGCAGCCATCCCGACCCAGACCCACAAACAAACGCCCCCGGCTGTTATGATACAAACCAAACGCACCCCATCGCTTATTTTATAACCAAACGCTGCCTTGCTGCTCTCATAAAACCCGACGCACCCTTGGTGGTACAAAAACCCAACCCCGACTCCATACGCACCCCCGAGGTGCGAGACCAACTCGACACACCCTACCTGCGGTGGTTCATCACCGAAACAACACCCCTTTTGGGTGGCTGTCACCGAAAACAAAAACACCCCTTGCTGTTAACACAAACCCAACGCCCCCCCCCCCCCCCCCCCTTTTCTTGTTGTTACAAACCACCCTCACCCTTGTGGTGATCACCCTTTTCTTGTTTATAACAACCAACGCACCCTTGCGGTGGTCACGGCTGACCCACGACGAACGCACCCTTTTTAGGTGATGGTCGAAAATGATGTGTGGGTGTTTATGTGATGGTGTTGGGTTGTGTGGCGTGCTGTGGGTTGGTGGCAGTGTGGGGTGGCGCGTGAGGAGAGTGGTAGTTAGGATCGGATATATCCGGTCTAGAGGAGCCTTTTGGACTTCGCACGAAAATGCCCGCGGAAAAGTTTTCCGCGGCGGCGAGTGTGCCGCCGCGGGGGACTTGCGGAGAAGATGAGTGGTAGAAGAATAGTTTGATTGTTGTTATATAAGTGAGATGGAATGAATAAGTGTAAAAATTTTATAAATATATAAAACTTAAAGTGAACAAGTTAATAAGTTTAGGTAAAAAGTGTAACTTTTTCATATACTTTTGAAGAAAAGCGTCGGGACTCATTTGACGACTTAACTTATGATTCAAATCTCGAAACTTGCGCCATGTTTTTCCTGAATCATTTTTTACAAAAATGATATTATTTGATATTATTTCATAAATATTTTCGTAACATTTATAAAATTATTCGTTATTCATTTTGTGATCCGATTATGCCTTGTTCGGAAATAAAAATGGATTTCAACCCGAGTATTCGCGTTATCCACAACGCTTTTAATTAAAAATGATGACTAATTTACTTAATATATTTATTAAAATTAAATATATAATTAAAACAAATTATTTGTTTTTCTGTGTGTGTCCGCAGTTGTATATGTTCGAATAATGTTTGCGGTGCTGTTTTAGCCCATTTTCGGCTCGTTTTTCAGTCTCGGGCAAAACTGAAAAGTTGTCAGGAATTTCGTTTTACATCAAGTTGCTTTAGAGTCGATCGAAACGTGAGTTAGATGTTGTTCTATAAATCAAAGCCAACCCTATAGTCAAAGATTGAAATCGTCATTCAAATTTCTAAATTCCTCGGATTTTTACAGTACCTACCCTTAAAGAAATCCGTCCCGAATTAAATTCGGTTTATCCGATTGTGTGACCGAGAAAAGGTTAAAATCTGATAAATCGTTTCTAAGTAAAAAAAGACGAGTATAACTTTCTTCACAAGATTAGATTTCGACACTTCCACTCCCCACCTCAAACATACAAAAGTTTGCTAAGTTGACCAGGATAATATCCATCAAGGTAGATATTTTAGAAAAATATCGTTACAAGTTTTATGATTTGAGTATTAACACCACGGTATCGCTCTTTAACCAACATCCCTACTCAACCACTAATATTGTCTGCTTTGCCCTCATGCTCACCGTGTTTGCTTTGTGTCCCTTGCTTGTACTTCCCAAGCTAGGTCACCCAAACCAGTGCTACTCTCACTCAAGCACGCTCAACTGCCAGTTCTTGGCAGTACTAGGATGTATCGCGACCTAAGTCTTCCTACTAGTGGCCCGAAATGAATAGTCCAACTATATGTTTCGTTGATAGGTGTTTATCTCGTTTAAGGGGAGTTGCCTGCCTATTGGAATAAGTGTTACCATTTAGGGACCGCTCCAGACCAACAACACAACCATAAAATTATGAACAAAAACGGAGATAGGATTTGTATAACACGAGACTGTTAATCTCGCACAACATTTTGACGATTGCAAGGATTGCAATATCAACAGTAATAACTGACAATGAGATAAGAGTAGTTTTTCTCCAAGCAAGGCTTAAGATTTTGCTGAGTAGTAAGACACTATTGGTGACTCTAGACCCTTTAACGGATTCTGATACTTATCGATTTCAGGTTCATACTCTTGTCATACGATACCAATTAAGCCCCCTCATTATTATTTCTATTTACAAATAAAGATCGTCCCAATTTATGTAAGTAAAGAATGATAAACTTATGGTTCGGTGATTTATAATTTTTTATTTAAATGAAGAGGCGTCCCAATCCTTTTAAATAAACAGATTATAAATCATCCTACTTAATAATTCCCGATGCAATACGCGTACTCTCATAACCTTCAAGATGATGGATGACATTACGATGCATGTTCTCTAATGAGTATGGGACGAGTGTTCCAAACTCGTCTTCAGAGACAGGGAGTAAAACTACCCAAAAAAAATATCGACCTATGAGTATCTAAGAAAGGTAATGAGTACCTTGTTAGAGTAACCCAGGTAAGGTCGCGAGAACCATTCCCTAGCAATTATCATATAAAACCCCTATCACCAGTCCCGCCCATACAAGACTTGTAATACTTAGATTTATACATAATCCCATGTAAACAGACTGTAACGGCTTTGTTAACATAGCAATTATCATATCAATCCTCATATTACAAGTCCCGCCCATACAAGACTTGTAATACTTAGATTCATACATAATTTCATGTAAACAAAAATTATAACGGTCTTCGTGTAATACAATATAGTATAAAGCTATGAAGAAAATAATGTCCTTAGAGACCATTGTTTAACTTACAATGTCTGAGAACGAAATGAAACCATTGTGCAACTCACAATGTCTAAGAAGTAAAATGAGACCATTGTATAACTCACAATGTCTGAGGTATAATTGAGACCATTGTGCAACTCACAATGTCTAAGGTATAATTGAGACCATTGTGCAACTCACAATGTCTAAGAACGAAATGAGACCATTGTGCAACTCACAATGTCTGAAGAAATGCTCTGTAATTATATGAAATAAACGTACGATATACTCAAAAGATGTAAGCATTATATATTACATAATGTATTGCACGTAAGCTCTTAATGCAGCACGTAATGAAACCACATAAGCAGTATCGTGTATGCACTTTGGAAAATGTTTATGTGATCAATGTTTTTGAAACGACTATATTCTGGTAAAATATGCAACCTAGTGTCTTCTCTAGCCAGTTCTGATACCAATACTGTAACACCCCAAAAAATACAAATACCAACGCAGCGGAATATCCACATGGGGTGATACTTCCATAAATCCCACAGCGCTAGATACAAGAGAACGACCCTCTAAGAAAGTGTCGTTTGGTAAAACAATTTCGTTGATTTTTCTAAGAAAAGAAAAAAAAAAAAAACAAAATAATAGTTGTCCCATAATTGCATCACCATGAAAAACTTGAATGTAAAGACTCCAATGCACATCAAATAATCCAAGCATCTAATTCACCTGAGAAAAACATGCTTAAAAGTGTCAACATTAAAGTTGGTGAGTTCATAGATTAGTTTAAGTATGAATGTAAGTTTCAACAAATATATTTATCCACTGTGTCATCACAGTACCATGTAAAATGTTTATAAAATATGCACGACCCATTTTATGTCACCAAAAGTACCAATATTATCCCAAAGTGTGATGTAGAAGGATTTTCATAAAGAATGCATGGTTAATTTAATGTCACCAAAATGTACCAATCTTATCCCAAAGATTTTTATAAATAATGCATGACAAATTTAATGAACAAAATGTTCCATGTATGTATTTGTCGGGGAGGCCCTATAGTCCCAACGTTATAATCCGACATGTTATAACGTTCGTTCCCAGTGATAGCTAGTCACCCGAACGGGGGTTGTCAATCCCGAATAGATCTATTTTATATCATTCACGTGGACATCACGCTATAATGTTCGTTACCGGCGATAGCTTAATCACCCGAACAGGGATCCACACCCGAATAGATCTATTTCATAACATTCGCGCTCACCCTCCAAGTGATTTACAGTTCATGACGCTGTGACGTAGACTTGTATGTACCCAATTCGGGCAGTGATACAAATAATGTATATATACTCCCGTTACCGGTGTCCCCTCCAAGAACACCCGGGCAGTAATGTAAAAATATGTACTCCCGTTACCGTTCACCCTCCCCCCAAGAACACCCGGCAAGTAATTTGTTGTTATCAGTTCAATCAGCCTAAGCTAATCCGTAATCATTTCAAATGTAAAGTATGCATTTGTGACCAAAAATGAAGTCAAATAATGTATCCCATAGCGAGCTATGCAAATAAGTATGTAAACCAATTTGTAATCAATCATGTAAATGCATTTGTAAACAAGCATGTTCTCACCCCAAAAATATATGTAAAACTAGTAAAACATGGGGCTATAAACTCACCTTGATCAAAATCCCTTAAAACAATCACATTGTTATAAGATAACCGAGTAAGTATAAGAATTTGTAGACAAGCATGTATCCCCCTCGCGGGTTATAAAACATTCAAAAGATTGAAAAGCGAGGCTATGAACTCACATTGATTAAAGACCACGATCAATTAATCCAATTAAATCACAACTGAATCTGCAACGATCTCGACCACGACCTATAATTATGTCGTTCGATTATAACACGTAATAAATACGACCAACGATGCGTACATCGTTACCACGAAATCATACATATTTTTATATGTATACATACATATATACATGTGATGAGAAATCCACTTGCGCGTCTTTAAACCTTAACCCTTGGTATATTTTATGTATATATACTATTTTCCGTCCAATCCTAACTTATCTCAATATTTACAGAAAGTTACTATTTTTAGACTCCCCGTTTTTAGAACCGAATAATGATCTTAAAACTATTAATTGAAATAATATATTAACCGACCTTTAGTTTTTGACCCGCTATGTCTTAATTTTAAAACTGACAATCCTCGCGGCAAAGTAAAACGTCATTACGAACAACTTTCGTGTTTCGCCGGAAGGCTGAAACGGACTCGAAAGTGCTCGAATCGTTTAATTAATAGATATGTCAGATTTAATATATTAAAAATAACTTATTTTCTATTAAAGTGTATATTCCGATTTCGATCCAGTTTCTTCGTTATTGGGAGTTACAAGTCCCGTTTTATGTCTAAACGTCCGTCAAAATATAATTTGTTATATTTTATAAACTAAAGTCCACTTTTCAAAGTCTCGAACTCCGAATCCCACGTTCTATTTTCAGTTTTAAATTATCCGTAATAAAGAGGCGCCAAAGTCCGTTTTTAGTTCAATTCTCGTCTAAGCTATATCTAACATGTGTCTCTTATGGCTTATATTTTCTTATTAATCCTGCTTTAATACAATTTATATATTATCTCGACGTCGCAAGTTTCAACAGATTTCATCACATATAATTTTATCCGATCAAATATATGAAACAATTAATATATTTTTGTGTTAACCAAACTCACTTTATTTCGGTGTCATCACAATCAACGCACCCGTTTCCCGTGTTACAAAACCAAACGAACCCGACAACATCCCAGCTGTCCCCGGCTGTTTCGCAGCCAAACACACGCACCCGACCCGGCTGATGGACAGCCAAACGCACCCTTGTGCGTGGCTGTTAAGCCAAACGCACCCTTGGGCTGTTTTGACAGCCAAACGCACCCTTGTGCGTTTCTGTCTAAACCAAACACACCCCGTCGCTTATTTTATAACCAAACGCAGCCTTGCTGCCGTCATAAAACCCGACGCACCCTTGGTGGTACAAAAACCCAACCCCCCCGACACACACCCACCCCCCGGCTGTTTCGACAGTCACAACCGAACGCACCCAACCCTCGGCTGTTAACGACAGCCAAACCCGACACCCTCGCGGCTGTCAACCCACAACCCGACGCACCCAATGGTGCGGCTGAGACAGCCAAACGCACCTGCTGGTGCTTGATTTCTAATAACAACTAAACACGCCCTTTCTGGGGGGGCTTGTTACAAACCAACGCAACAGCCTATGGACCGTTCTCAACATCCAAACGCACCTGCTGCGTTTTTATAACCAACCCGGTACGCACCCTTTTTGGTACTTTAAACAACCCAAACAACACACCCATAATGTAACCCAGGTGGGGCTCCGGAGTCTGTTTCTTCTGGCCAAAAACCCGACAACCCTGCGGACTGTCACCGCAGCCAAACAGCACCCTACGATGTGTATGTGTAGAGACTGCCAACAGCACCCCCGTTGGTGGAGTGGCAGACAACCAGACAGGCACTCCCTTGGGTTGTCTTTAAAATCCAAGACTGCATATAGAACATAAAAATTGTAAAACCTCTTCTACTGCTGGCTGACATCCGGACCCCAAACGCACC
Organism: Tanacetum coccineum; assembly: GCA_026074375.1. Lineage (NCBI taxonomy): Eukaryota > Viridiplantae > Streptophyta > Magnoliopsida > Asterales > Asteraceae > Tanacetum > Tanacetum coccineum. The sequence continues at coordinate 66,077 of BQNB010002438.1, read as the reverse complement.
CCTGTTTTCTATACAACAGGAAAACACGAAAACGCCCTTTCGAGGTGCTGCTTAAACGAGCCAACCCTAAGCACCCTTAAGAGTTGGTTTATTACTCAAACCAAACCCACCCTAGCATTACTGCCCACGAAACCAAGACGCACGCCCGTTCCCAGGTGAAGAACCAAAACCCACTACTTATTTGGTGGGTATTGCTTTAGCCACAAACATACCAACGCCTATCAAACTCACCTTTTCTGTGCCAAACAGCAACCCGATATACGCTCCTAGTGGATTGTAAACACCAACACAAAACGCAAACGCCCTCTAGTTGGTGGTTATAACAACAAAACGCAGCTACTGACCGGATGCTAACGAGTTTCCAGACTTCACACACACCGCAGCGTTTAACATTACATCTATCGCCTCTCTTAGCATTGGCTGTACCACAACAACATCTCCTATCAGTTAATCCGCGACGTCTTTACAGAGCTTACTAGCCTTTTCTCGTTAGTAGCTCAACTACAGAGAATCGCAACAAAACGGCAAACCGCGCGTAGTACGCAACGAAAACCTACAAGGCTTATCGTATCTATAGAAGCTTCGGATGCAGATCATTGTGAAAGCGCGATGGGGGGGGGGGGGTGGAAATGCGCTAGTCTTCGTCTCGTAGATTCACTCCGAGAGATGTTAGACCTAAAGTGGAGAGATGCGAATCGTCTCAATTAGTAGGTAACCATGTATCTTAGTGCGATGAGTTGCGACGTAAGCAGAATAGCAGCTACACATGTAGGCGCAATAAGCGATACACACTGATCTTATGCACAAGAGCAACGCTGTCAGAGCTACGTTGCTTACTGGATATTGGAACAGATACGGTAGGCTATACCAAATGGACATAGCGGAATCGTTTATTCATCCGTTTTGCAACATCTAAAGTCTTATTGGACTTCTGCTTGGCGCCTTAGCAAACTTTACATTCTTGAGAGGATGGAGATCTAGGAGAGACAGTGAGATTAGAGTTATAGCGTGGTAGTGTAGAGTTATCAGAGTGAGTGTACAACTGAAGGAGAATGGATAATGACATAAATTTTACTCTGATGTCACAATAGTTAGAGTGAGACAGGCGTGAAGAATCAGTTATATATCTTATTGATAGCAATGTTATGCGAGTTTAATAGTCGTTATTATGGGATCTTGTTTAATGTAAATATCTTTACACACAGATGGATCGCAAAATTGAAACATTGATCCTTAGGTAGGAGTCGTCTTTATAGAGGTACGATATTTCAAGTTCACGAGACTGCTCATGGTAGAGGGGACGCTATGACTACAAATGTCATCGATTACAACACAGACTACGGTGTCACGAAAACGAAAATAGCTCGTCATTCATGTTTTCTCATACACTTCTTCAACGTGATGATAACAATTATAGAGATGTAAGTACATATGATCAACGGAAGGCGGCGCATCGATGCGAACAGGACTTAAAAGCGTGGGGACGAGAGCAGAAGTCCCATCTATAACTATGTCGATAGATAGTCAGTTAGTTCCATATACATCTGTACATATGCGATTCAGAAGCTCTTATGAGCTAGTGTCTTCAGTCTATTCTAATGAGCTACTCATGAATTGTCTGAAAATGATTCGGTATTCTTTAGTCTGCCTCGAGAGTAATTGCTAAATCGATCGAGATTAAAATTCTGTGTCATCTTTTATGGGAATGCACGTCCGAATGAAAATATAAACACAGTACCAATATCAAGACCTTATTCGAGCTTTTAAGCTCTACTCAACTATAACACGTCCAACATCAGATATCTCAACATATGCTTATCAATACTATTTATTTAAATATTCTCGATTCATTCGTGATCAGTAAAAAAATCTAGCATGATAATTCAACCAAAACTCAAGATAATGGTTAATTAATAACTTCTTAGTTAGAGATCTGTTCTCATAAAAATCAGATTCAGTCTAGTGCTGTCATTTCATAACACGCCTTCATGACTGGTAGTCCTGATTCTAGTGTCCGATCATCGAAAGAACATAACAGAGTCATGTTGATCATCGGAAGGCGATTTTGATATTGTTATAAAACATCACTCAGTAGCTATAATGAACTTTTATAGCAGTCGAAATACATGAACTTCTCAGTGCTGTACATGATTAGTACTTGTGTCTCGTTATCTCTCCTTTCTTCACTAATTCTTTCTCTTTCTCTACAAGTCTACATCGTAAAAAAATGTCCAGATACCTCCTATAAAGCTCAAACGATTCTGACATAATACCTGCTCATTTCCATAAATTTCTCAGACAAAGCTACATCGGAGATTGTTACTTGTAGCTTACTAGTTTGAGCTACTGAGAGACAACTTCTAGAGAATCTGCTAAGCTATGACAACATGTCAATTAGTCAGTACAGAGAGAGACGATACAAGATTACAACAGACGTTTTGCACAAGATGTGGAGCTAGATGTAGAAATTACAGAGAGTCGGGTCACAAGATTGTATATGATCATGAGAGTTGCTAATACTCGATTAGAATGGAGACATTCACTTACGGCAATAGTAGATTGATATACAGTACTTCGATTTACATTAACTAAACTCTCTATTATACGAAACATTTAACGATCAGACAAAGTGAATAGCGTTTAACATTGCAAACAGTTACTTATCTTTTAGCCAAAAGAATTGATGGATCTTATAGCACAAAAGAAGATATCGAGCTAGACACTACAGAGATAAGTATAGATGAGGACTATTAGGAATCTAAGACTTCCAGAGATCATATGCAGCTAGACATCTCTAAATAAAAATATTGTTTTTAAAAAAAGAAGCACTCTTATAACACATATCTCTAGCAACAATTACACCATAAACCCCATGTAATACACCTGTTGAGAGTCAACTACCAATGTATTTGACAAAAACCTTCATGTCGAGATTCTCAATTTTTTTTTTTGTTTTTAATGTGTGTATATGCGTCATAATCCTACGATCACAGCAACACAAGCAATAGGTTTTATCATATTTCATTCAATATTCCAAATCTCTACATTCTTTGTTTCAATCAAAAACAAAGAAAAAAAAAAAATCAAAATCCACACAAGTTACAAAAAAATCAAAAATCACTTACCTACTCATGAAGAAAGCATTATCAACATAGGAGATTGAAGAACACGCCAAAGCTTGTAGTATGCACAAGTGTAATTCGCACAATATGAAAGAATTACTATTCGCTCAATTATGATTCCCATATACCTGACAATTTTCGACCGCAAGCAAAAGAAATTAGAGTTTCTTTATTCACTCTTTCTGATAGATTTACCATTTTTAATCGCGGGGGGGGGGGGGGGAGGGGGGGGGGGGGGGGATTCTGCGTTGGGTTGCATGCATATGAGATAGTCTACTCTTACGCTAGATTTAGGATTGCTAGAGATTAAATTCGTTCTTTGTAAATTAAAATAAACGTGACATTCTACTTACTGTGGCTTTGATTTATAGTACTATTATCTAATGTTATATATGAATAACAATATTAACTTAAATAAACACATAATTCTTCTTCCTTTTTTTTTTGCTTTATTAATTATTTTTTTTTTTAAACCTTCTTTCTTACTTACCTATTTTGCTTCGATTTTTATACACTCATATGAGCAAGAATTCGACTCGTTTCATATACAGAACATTAAAATAACACAAGGCCCTTTATTCTAAACATTTGATATTCGAATTTATTTAGCTTAGGGAGAAATTAAGAAAAAAACCTTTCGAAAAAAGAAACCAAAGAAAATGAACGGTGGTCTTCATTGCTAAATGGTTTCTTATTATGCTAAACTGCACAACCAAAGTTTCAGATCTAGACGCCAATAAGTACTCACATTCTTTTTGGTGACCATAACTCACAGGCAGGCTTAACTATTATTCTTTTAGAGGGTAGGTTTCCGCCTTTTAACAAAGAAGATTTTGGAAGAAAATCATATAACGGTTAAAAAGCAAAAAAAGCACAAAAACTGCCACATACAATAAAATTTTCTCCATAAAGTATGCCAAGAGACACCACAGAGGTAATAACAAACAAAGATTGTTTATCGTCCAAAAAAATTTGTTTTGTCTGCACAAACACAAAAAACGAGAAACAAAAAGTGTCCAAAACCCCGACTTTCCATAAACAAAAGACAATACAACAAAAAAAAAACCGACAATTTCACACAAAAATTACAAAAGATTTAACTTATAATATTTATCGCTACATTCTTCATATATCTTTCATTTCAATATTATTTAACAACATTCCAATCAGATCCACAAACCATACCCTACACCAACATCCACATGCATCCCCCCACAAAATACCAAACCATCCACACCCATACCCAACACCACACACACAACACACACAATCCTACTCCCTCCCACCACTCACACCAGCCACAACACCACACCACACAACAAACACCTACACCAACACAACACACACCACACACCGAACACATTCATTTCACACCTCCCATAAAAAGTTTAATACCATCCCCCTAATAACACAATCTATTAATAAACATACCACAAAAAAAATAATTATTATACAACAATAAACAAACAAAAATATTAAAAGGACACAAGTAATCCCGTACCACCCCAGCCCGCTCTACCCTACTGTAGCCACAACACGAGAACCTTCCATCAATTCGAACTCAAACCCAAACACAAACCCAAACAACAACAACCCGTCTTACAAACCCCATCAACAGATACAACACCCAATCCGAAAACCTTATCACCACAGTCAATAACCAAATATCAACCTAAACGTGATCAACATACTATCAAACACCAAAGCAATCGTTACATATGACACTATTCGGGTCACCGACCACCAAAACCACAAACACTTTCAAACCAAAACCATCAAAAAAAACCAATCACAAAACAAACAGAACTTACCAAACAACCACTCACACAGAAGACCAGACAAACCCAAAAATGCACACGAACAACAAAGAAAATAACAAAAAAACAACTTACAAACAATGTTGAAATCGCTCATGCAAAACAAAATTTGAGTTGTACCAAGCAAGGATCAACAAGATGCCGTTTTTTATTTTTGCGTTAAGCTATATAAACTTAACTGTTTAACTTTTTATGAAAAGGCTATCAATTTTTATTCACAATATATTAAAAATTTTTACTTTTCAACAAGATTTTATGGCAATCACACATCACATACAATATTTACGAATTAAAAGCAAGATTAGAATCAAGTATTTGACACTAAAACAGCAAAACAAGCATAAAAATTTCTAATGAGATTCTTTAGATCCTCCAAAGCAATCTAGTCGAACTGACCTTACACCGCAATGGTCAATCGAACAACACCACAACAATCCAACTCCAACGCATCATATCCCCAAACATATTCACGATATAAAATAGGCCCCCCCCCCCAAATCCAAACCTCACAACCTGAGAAAAACACCAATAAATTGCTCAAATTCTATGTCATCACCCTCCATCTTAGTGTTTGTATATTTTTCTGTGAGTGGACCAAGTACCTACCTTATCCACTACCCCTCCTCTCTTTTCCCCCACCACCCCCCTTTTATAACTACACCCCATATCATCGAGTCGATACTAAGCATTCGCTACCTATCCCCATAACCTAATAATATCCTAACCCACTTTACCCTATACAATACGACCAAACGTCACCTTCTGCCAACACCCCCCCCCCCCACCCCACAACTCCCCCCCACCCATCCCCAATTTCCCATCATCCACACCTACCCCCCACCTCCCCACCCCCCACCACCCCCAGCCGCCAACCCACCTCCACCCCCCCCAACCTCCATCTACCCTCCACACAATTTAACCCAACAAACACCAACCCAAACCCCCAATCATCAAAATAAGAATTAGAATGACTCCCCCAATCAATGAAATCCCATCTAAACACCATTAAATCACCAACTCCCACTTAATTATTAAACCCAATATCATTATCTTCTTATCATTTCCCAAAATATTATCTTTATCAACTTCTATAAAAACATAATAGCCCAATATAAATCATCAAAATCCCATAAACAAGAATAAAAGCCCAATCAAATCCCCACAAATAACCCACACCCACTCATGCGAGAGAGTAAAGGGCGAACTAAGGGCGAGGATCACACCCTAGATATATATTAGACACGGGCAGATGATTGGGATGTAAGCCACAACCATCCCGAGACAATCTAGGAGACCACCCCTCTACCCCGGGGATCATGCGAAACAACGCTGTGCAGTATATTTCCAAACTACTGGGCCCCCTTCAGCAAACGCTCGACCACCCCAACACCCACACCCCACTTTGGGTTAGAGTAGGCCTGACCCAGACCACACATGTTACGCTCACGCCCGACATAACCACAACCCTCCATCTAACGCAAAACGATAGGGATGTCTGATATGAGTAAATTGGGGGGGGTAGCGCACCCAAAAACACTACCCTACCGCTATGGTGCCTTCATCCACATATAGACAGCAGTCGAGGTGGTGTGGGGACTGTCTCACGTATGGTAGGGGGAGTTATAGGTGTTGTAATCATGTAGTTATTAGGGGATATGGAGGTAACTTCTCTAAGAGGTTATGGCTACATTACACATATCAGTCGTGCTCTAATCTCACATCTACACCATTAACGCTACAAGAGATAAAGACACAGGGGGGGGATTTTGTGTGAATATTGTTCGTTATTGAGAGAGAGGAAACACAAGAGAGAGTTCTGAATGGAATGGGTATGAGTGACACATGTACATAAGAGAGGGAGTGTGAGGTGGGGAGGGGTGGGAAGAGGGGGAATTGATGTAAAGAAAAGCTTATATTAGATTATGAGAGTGTATATTCGTGTGGTGGGAATGATATATAGGTTATGGTGTGGGATCTTTGGGACATCTATATAGATGTTAGATATAGGTGGAGTTGGTAAAATATGTTTTATATTGATATGAATATATATATAGAAAAGAATAATATATGATAGGGAGAGCAACAAGGCAAATTGTCTGACCACATGTACACAAAACATGTTTCTTTGTGGCGAAAATATTACAACAAAGCATATAAAGGGGGATACTATTTGAAAAGATTTACAATATACTATAAAACAAAAATTGAGAAATAATTATAAATACAAGTAATAGTTATTTAGTGAGACAAGTAAGGAAATGCGTAATTTTAATGATGAATAAGAAATTGTAAAATATAGATAAATCAAAGGACTGAGGTGATTTATACGTAAGGATAATATAAGAGTTTGTAATGACGTTTTACTTTGCCGCGAGGATTGTCGGTTTTAAAATTCAGACATAGCGGGTCAAAACTAAAGGTCGATTAATATATTATTTCAGTTAATAGTTTTAATATCATTATTCGGTTCTAAAAACGGACGGTCTAAAAATAGTAACTTTCGATAAATATTCGACATAAGTTATGATTAGACGAAAAATAGTATATATACAAGTAATATACTAAGGGTTAAGGTTTAAAGACGCGCAAGTGGATTTCTCATCACATGTATATATGTATGTATACATATAAAAATATGTATGATTTCGTGGTAACGATGTACGCATCGTTGGTCGTATTTATTACGTGTTATAATCGAACGACATAATTATAGGTCGTGGTCGAGATCGTTGCAGATTCAGTTGTGATTTAATTGGATTAATTGATCGTGGTCTTTAATCAATGTGAGTTTCATAACCTCGCTTTTCAATCTTTTGAATGTTTATAAACCCGCGAGGGGGATACATGCTTGTCTACAAACTCTTATACTTACTCGGTTACCTTATAACAATGTGATTGTTTTTAAAGGATATTGTGAGTTTATAGCCCCATGTTTTACTGGTTTTACATATATTTTTGGGGTGAGAACATGCTTGTTTACAAATGCATTTACATGATTGTTTACAAATTGGTTTACATACTTATTTGCATAGCTCGCTATGGGATACATTATTTGACTTCATTTTTGGTCACAAATGCATACTTTACATTTGAAATGATTTCGGATTAGCTTAGGCTGATTGAACTGATAACAATAAAATTACTGCCCGGGTGTTCTTGGAGGGGACACCGGTAACGGGAGTATATATATATATTATTTGTATCACTGCCCAAATTGGGTACATACAAGTCTACGTCACAGCGTCATGAACTGTAAATCACTTGGAGGGTGAGCGCGAATGTTATGAAATAGATCTATTCGGGTGTGGATCCCTGTTCGGGTGATTAAGCTATCGCCGGTAACGAACATTATAGCGTGATGTCCACGCGAATGATATAAAATAGATCTATTCGGGATTGACAACCCCCGTTCGGGTGACTAGCTATCACTGGGAACGAACGTTATAACATGTCGGATTATATCGTTGGGACCTTCGGGCCTCCCCAACATGGCACGAAATTTATATAGTGCGGGCACGGAATTTATATAGTGCGGGCAATGTCACGGAATTTATATAGTGACTCATATAGTCGAGCTTCAGTGTTATGCATTCTTTATAAATCTTTGGGATAAGATTTGGTACTTATGGTGACATAAAATGTGTCGTGCATTCTTTATAAATCTTTGGGATTTTTACATAGTACTGTGATGATACAGTGGATAAATACATTCAGTTGAACCTTACATTCATATCTAAAACTTATCCTATGAAACTTCTCCAACTGTAATGGTTGACATTTTAAGCATGTTTTCTCAGGGTTGAATTAGATGCTTGGATTATTTGGAGGTTGCATGTGTCTATTCATACAAGCTTGTCATTGTGATGCGCATATTTTGGGACAAATGTTTATTTAATTTCGATTTTTGATTAAATCAACAATGATATTATTTTTCAAACGACACATTTAGAGGTCGTTCTCTTGTATCTAGCGCTGTGTATTATAAAGTAGCACCCCAAGTGGTATTCCGCTGCATTATGATTTTTGGGGGTGTTACAGATTGGTATCAAAGCACTGGTTATAGAGAACTAGGCTGCATATTTTACCCTAGACTATAACCGTTTTCACAAACATTGCATCACATCATACATTTTCAAAGTGCATACACGCTACTTGCTTATGTGCTTACATTACGTACTACATTAAGTGCTTACGTGACATACATATATATAATATATATATGCTTGCATTCCTTTTTGCGTATATCGTACGCTTATTTATATAAGGGTTATTATATAAATACCAGAGCATTTCTTAAGACATTGTGAGTTGCACAATGGTCTCATTTATACCTCAGACATTGTAACTTACACAATGGTCTCATCTTACTTCTTAGACATTGTGGGTTGCGCAATGGTATCACTTCGTTCTCAGACATTGTAAGTTAAACAATGGTCTCTAAGAATATTATTTTCTTCATAGCTTTATTACATATTTAGTACACGGAGACCGTCATAGTTTGTTTTACATGGACTAAGTATGAAATTTAGTATTAAAGTCTTGTATAGGCGGGACTTGTAATATGAGGATTGATATGATAATTGTATATTAACAAAGACCGTCACAGTTCTGTTTACACGGGATTGTGTATGGAATTAAAGTATTACAAGTCTTGTTTAGCGGGTCTTGTAATATGTGGATTGATATGATATTGCTATATTAACAAAGCCCGTCACTGTTCTGTTTACACGGGATTGTGTATTGAATCTAAATATTTCAAGTCTTGTATAGGCGGGACTTGTAATTTGAACCAATTATTCTGAGTTGTAGGTGCTAGAATAGGAAGTTTACGATTAGGAAGGATCGATATGGTAATCAACTATACTGATTTGTTTATAGACGATCATTACCTTATTTACTCTAAACGTGTACTCATTATTTATTTTGAATCTCTATTTGATCTCGCCTGGGCGTTTTTACTCCCAGTTCAAAGCAACGAGTTTTAATTTCACTCGTTCTCATACTAATTATTAGAGCACAGGCATCGTCATGTCATTCCACTACTTGGGATGGGATTATGAGAGTAATTGCGTATAGCACCAGGAATTTTAGTAGGATGATTTATAATTTTTTATTTTGAAAGGATTGGAAAGCCTCTTCAGGTTTTAATAATAAATTATAAATCACCGAACCATAAGTTTTATCATTTCTTACTTACATAAATTAGGACGTTCTCTATGTAATTAAGGATAAAATTATTAAATAAGTGGGCTTATGGTATCCGATATGAACACGATTTGAAACTGAAATATATGATCATAGAATCCGTTAAAGGGTCTAGAGACACAATCGTTGTCTTTACTACTCAGCAGAATCTTAAGGCCTCACTAGGAGCTACCTTATCACTTTATTAAGTTATTATTTTGACGATTACAAATCCTTGCGATGGTAAACTGTTGTTGGGAACTAACAGACCTTGTTACATACTTGAGTGAATGGTGTTGATTCGTCCTCAAACTAGGACTGATACGCCATTATCCGACGTCTATCGCATTAGCTCTACGCGAGCTCCTCCCATTTGTTAAGGTTTATTCTGAGGAATATTGTTTCTCGAAAATGTCCTCATTCTCTGCATTCCCATCCGTTTGTTATAAGTTATCGTTCGTTAGGGTTGCTGTTTTTGGGTCCTGGACGGTGGTCCATAGATTGTACAAACTTTTTTCAACTAGGTGATGAAACTACCTTGAACAGATAAGCATATGTCGATATAGCATTAAGTTGAATTATCATTGCAGACAATACTACACCAATTTTAAGTCATGGTATATTTTAGTACTGCCAAGTAATTTATTATTCATCGAACATTACAGGTAGCAGAAACGAGTCTCTGCTTAAGATACATTTATGCTTTATATTAGGACATAATCCACGCGGACTACTACTTTCTCTTTGAGGTGTTGCTGTTCTCTATTCTAAGAGGTTTGCTTCATAAAGCACTTATACCAACAATAAACCTTGTAATGATATTTCTCTAAGATACATCTTCTAATGGATTGGATATCCTGGTCAACCTAGCCAAAATTTATAGATATTAAGAAATGTCGAAACATTATATATTGCTGAATAAAGTTATCAGCGTCATGTTCAAATGGCTTAGTAAATCTTAAGTCTTGTTCCTAGTCACACTAAGCGGATAACACAGATTTAATCTCGGGACGAGATTTCTTTAAAGGGGTGTGGTACATGTAACATCCAGGTATTTTCGGATGTTTTGAATGACGATTTCAATATTTGACTTTAGGGTCTGCTGCTTTGACGTATAAGAACACGACCATCTAAATCACGTTTTCACAACTCGGACTCAAAACAAATTTAATGTAAAACGATATTCCTGATAACTTTTTAGTTTTGACCGAGACCTGAAAACAGTCAGAAGGTGACTGAAATGCTCTCACAACAATTTTTGAGCACAAGCGTTTACCGACCCAAAAATAATTAATTTGTATTTATTCATCATAATTTACGTAAGTAAAAGTATTTAATAAATTAAATTATCTTGTTAATCGAAAACCATTGGTTAAAAAACCCCCCCCCCCCCCACCCAAATTTATTGAAGTTAAATTCATTTTTACGGTTAAAGGATCGTCGGAAATAATATATAAAATGAATAATAAACGTTTTTAAATAAATTCTTTAAAAAGTTTCACAAAAATTAGTCGGATGATTACTCTTTTTTATCAGAAAAAATGATTCGGAAAAAACAATTGCGCAAGTTGTAGTGCGTGTGATATCATTCGTTAAGTCGCTCAATGGTTGTCCGAACCGCTTCTTATCAAAAAACTATATTAAAAATGTTACAAGATGAACCCTAGACTATGGGGAACTTTTCACTTTCTTTAATATATATATAAAAGTTTATATCTTTTTCATTTCATTTCATTTCCATCTTTTATACATACACACACACTCTCATATATTCTCTCTCTCTCCCAAAATGTCCGGCCACCACCTCCCACCGCCGGCCACTGTAGCGCCGCCGCCGGAAAACTTTTCCGGCGGACATATCGAGCGAAAAGACCAAAATGACTCCACTCATCCTTCACGTTCTATCCGATCCCACCTTACTCTCCATCACTCGAGACTCCTCTCCACAGACGCCACAATCATCATACACCATCTAACATTCACCATCATTCATCCCCGTCGCACCACGTTGTTTCGTGTGGTTTTAAAACCACCACGAAAAGGGGATGCGTTCGGTGTGGGTTGTCACCAAAGAAGGGGTGCGTTGGACCCGGGTATGACAACCATGCACGGGGTGCGTTTGGTTGGGACAGCCACCGCACGGGGTATGGTTTGGTTTGTAAAATAAGCCGAAGAGGGTGTGCGTGGGTCGGGTCGGGCTGTGGGACAGCCTTGGGGTTGGGTCGGGATGGGTTTTTAGCAGTAGGGGTGTGTGATTGTGGGTTGGTCGGGTTGGTTTGTTTGGTAACAGCAGGTATAAAACGCGGTGAGGCGTGCGTTCGGGTAGTTATCATACATAAGAGTGCGTTTGGTTTGTATGGTAAGCACCATGTGGGCGTTTGGCTGTTCGGGTCAGCCTAGGGGGGATGCGTTTGGTTCAACAGGTTGCACCACAAAAAGGGGCGTTTAGCTGAGACAGCCACAAGGGTGCGTTTGGCATAAGGGAAACAACAGAGGGGGGTTTTGGTTGGTGCAATCACCACAAGTGGACGAGTGTTTGGCAGCCACCACCACCACTCGGGTTTGTTTGGGTTGATGGTAAAAACCACAAGGGTGCGTGGGTTGTGGGTTTATAACACCCGACGAGGGTGCGTTTAGTTTGGGTTATAACACAAAAGGGTGTGTTTGGTTTAAGACAGAAACGCACAAGGGTGCGTTTGGCTGTCAATCAGCCGGGGTGCGTCGCGTTTGAGTGTGTTGACACCGAAATAAAGTGAGTTTGTTTAACACAAATATATAAATTGTTTCATTTAATTGATTAACGAATAATATGCGATGGAAAATATTAGAACTTGCGCGGTCTAGTTAAAATATGATATTAATATTAAAACGAGACTGATATTAATGTATAAGTGATATTAGACATATTTGAGACGAGAATTGGACTAAAAATGGACTTTAGTGCCTTTATATAATGAGTAATTTAAATCAGAAAATAGAACGTGGGATTCGGAATTCGAGACTTTGATAAGTTAGACTTTAGTTTATAAAATATAACAAATTATATTTTGACGGACGTTTTGATATAAAACGGGACTTCTAACTCCCAATAACGAAGAAACTGGATCGAAATCGGAATATACACTTTAGTAGAAAAATAGGTTATTTTTAATAAATATTAAAAATGGCAGATTTATTAATTAAATGATTTGATCACTTTCGAGTCCGTTTCAGCCTTCCGGCGAAACACGAAAGTTGTTCGTAATGACATTTTACTTTGCCGCGAGGATTATCAGTTTTAAAACTTGAGATATAGCGGGTCGAAACTAAAGGTCAACGTAAAAGTCAACAGATATTTTAATTAATATGAATACATTATGAGTACGATTTTGAATGATAAAATAAAGTCGATTAATATATTATTTCAATTAATAGTTTTAATATCATTATTCGGTTCTAAAAACGGAAGGTCTAAAAATAGTAACTTTCTGTAAATATTGAGATAAGTTAGGATTGGACGGAAAATAGTATATATTCATATAATATACTAAGGGTTAAGGTTTAAAGACGCGCAAGTGGATTTCTCATCACATGTATATATGACTGCATACATATAAAAATATGTATGATTTCGTGGTAACGATGTACGCATCGTTGATCATATTTAGTACGTGTATTATAATCGAACGACATAATTATAGGTCGTAGTCGAGATCGTTGCAGATTCAGTTGTGATTTAATTGGATTAATTGATCGTGGTCTTTAATCAATGTGAGTTCATAGCCTCGCTTTTCAATCTTTTGAATGTTTTATAACCCGCGAGGGGGATACATGCTTGTCTACAAATTCTTATACTTACTCGGTTATCTTATAACAATGTGATTGTTTTAAAGGATTTTGTTTATAGCCCCATGATTTTACTGGTTTCAATTATATTCGGGCGTGAGCAAGGGCGTTGTTCTACAAAATGCATTTACAGGATTGTTTACGAATTGGTTTACATACTTATTTGCATAGTTCGCTATGGGATACATTATTTGACTTCATTTTTGGTCACAAATGCATACTTTACATTTGAAATAATTTCGGATAGCTTGGACTGATTGAAATTTAGCAATAAAATTACTGCCCGGGTGTTCTTGGAGGGGACACCGGTAACGGGAGTACATATTTTTACATTACTGCCGGGTGTTTTGGAGTAGAGGGGACACGGTTAGTAACAGAGTATATAGCATTACATTATCTGCCGGGTGTTCTTGGAGGGGGACACCAGGTAACGGGAGTGATATATACGCATTATTTGTAGCCTGCCCCCAAATTCGGGTTACATACCAAGTCTTACGTCACAGCGGTCATGAACTGGAAATCACTGGAGGGTGAGCGCGAATGTTTGATATAGATCTAGTCGGGTGTGGATCCCTGTTCGGGTGGATTAGCGATCATTGGTAAACGAAATTATAGTCTATTCGGGGATTGAATACCCCCGTTCGGCTGGTGATTAGCTATCACCAGCGTAACGTAGTTATAAACAGTCGGATCATTGTTGGGGGATCTACAGGGGCCCCCCGTCACATAAATACTGGAACATTTTGGGTGTCATTAGCATCTGTCATGCATTCTTTTATAAAATCTTTGGGATGAATTTGGTACTTTGGTGACATAAAATGTTGTTATGCATACCTTAATAAATCTTTGAGATGTTTTACATAGTACTGTGATATACAGTGGATTTACATTTATATTAAAATAATCTAAGAACTCACCAAACTTTAATGTAGACACTTTTAAGCTGTTTTCTCTCAGGTGGAAATTAGATGGCTAGGGACTAATGATGTGATTGGAGTCTTTACATTTCAAGCTTTTCATTGTGATGCAATTTATGGGACAAATGTATTATTAAATTCAGATTTTTATTGAATCAACAAATGTTATTTATTCAAACGACACCTAGAGGTCGTTCTCTTGTATCTATTGCTGTGTATTACGAAGTAACACCCCATTTGGTATTCCGCTGCGTTGTAAGTGATTTTTGGGGGTGTTACACTGTATGGATCATGTTTGAGAAGTCTTACTTTTGAAGTATGTTATGGATTTGTTTTCTTGAGAATTGATATTTAAGATTTGTATGGACCCTTGCGTGGGCAAGTGGATTTGTAAGGGACTATTTGTTGTGTTCTTCGATAGGACATCACTCAAAGTTATTAAGGTTGATGGTCATCATGACACTTTCATTTATGCATTTCAGATTTCTCTATTTTGTATCTTGGTGGTTATTGATGATTATTTTGTTGCATTCCTGTGTTTCCGCCTATGACGGAGTGTGACAGATTGGGTATCAGAGCCAATGTTATAGAGAACTAGGTGGTTTGGCCTAGACTATAACCTAGGAACTTTCATATAGTTGAGTTATAGGATCTATGTGCACGGTGTTCCGCTTATATGTGCTTAGGTGGTTACATGGTATATAGCATTAATTAAGTCATTCATTGAAATGGGTGAGCCTAATATTGGGTACGACTAGGAAAGGATACGGATATAAATACTGTGGCCAATGTAGTTATAAACGTATCATGACTCAGGCGTATTTAGTATTATCGTTCACACAAATCGGTGTTGACACCTTAGGGTCGTATGATAACAATATTAACAAGATTAGTAAGTTATTTACAACACTTTTACTTGTAGCTTTTTAAATAAACCTTAAAAACCCTAATCTTGTACATACACTTTTTATGCTTAACCAAGAGTGTAAAACACTTATGTATCCATTTTAACATGATGTTAACAACAACATATCTTATGTAAAAGTGTACAAAACAATGACAAGTAAAAATCCTTTTTACATGTTTAAAAGCATCCTAATGGTGATTTAGCTATATAGAACATATATACTCATAAAAATGATAAAAGTAAAGACATGGTTTTTAGATAACCTTATATTGATGTATGATGATGAGAAATATGTCCTAAACCCTTGTTTAGACTTTAAACTAAAGCTTGCAAAAGTGAAAACCCTAGATTAGGTTATAAAACTTAATCCTTCCTTTTCTTGTTTAACCCTTTTAAAGGCTTGATCAAACCGTTAAAATACTTTGAGGTATCTTAGATAAGATGTATGAAAGCTTGTATGAGTGTATAAAAAGATTGTATGGTTTGTTCTTGTGGTTGTAGTTTGAGCCATGGGTGGGGATGAAAGACAAAGCCAGTGGGATGGGGGGGGGGATAGTGGGGATGGGGTGGGTGGGGGGGTTTAGTTGGTTTTTGTTAAGTGTTTAAGAATGTGTTGTGCTATCTCTTTGCTATGCATGCAACATATATACATAAAGGTGGTCCAATACTAGCTAACTTTGACCAAGACTTCATAGAGGGAGGGTTTTGGGTGTTAGAAATTCAAGGGGACAACAAGAGGGTCTTAAGGAAGACTTGGTCCTTCCTTAAAGATACTTGTTCCCTTGTCCCTTCAAATGGGAATCATCCCATTGATTTAAGGATTGATGTTTGCTAGGTCTTTTCTATCTTAGTAATTTTAATAGATGTGTTACTTGCATTTGTTGGTGAAGTTGTAAGTAATAAAATGTGTAGATGTTATTTATCAAGTGTATGTAACTTGTAATTTCTTTGTTGCCTTGTATATATATATTATATTATATATGATAATATATTATATATATATATATATATATATATATATATATATATATATATATATATATATATATGCATATGGGTAAAGTTTTATAAACTTTGATCATTGCATATAAACATAGGTATTCGTTGAAGCGTAAATTAATTTTTGGTAGTTCCGGGAATACCTAATTGTCATTTATCGCGAAACGTAAACGCTTTTACGTATCTGATAAAACTAACTTGTGCAATTTAATAAATTTTCTCAAATAATTTTACTTATCACTTGCTTCTTGACGTAAACATTTAATGCTTGAGCCCGTTTTCGTTTAAACTGGTCCATTTTTAGCTTACGCGATTTAACTTAATGATTTCGATTTAAATTTAAAAACAAATTGGTGTTCAATACAAAAGATACATTGTGGGATTTATTACGACGGACTGTCCCCATGACCCTAAAACACGGGTGGTGTTTATAGTCTCCCTCGTTTAAGTGAGCCTCTTTTCCTCAAGGCTTAAGACGCGGCTACTTGACGATGGTGCGGGTCCGGAAGAGGTGTGGGTTTTTTCTTCCGGAAAGAATTGATCCTAGCGTTCCCATGTAAACTCAGGACCCTCGCTTGGAGTAGTTTCAATCGAACCTTGTACTAATGGGTGCGGCTTCGCTTCACCGTTTACTTCACAGTCCATTGATATCAACAGGTTCCTCAACAAACTGAGATTGTAATCAAAATGAGCCACCAATCGGAATGGCTAAACGATTCGTCGGCATGCACTTTTTCAGTTGGATACGAAATTGTTTGTGAACCCAGCTTAGATTTTCTGAAGCTCAAGCTTGTAAGAAACCTCTCTCCAACCCTTTTCTAAATCTTGAAAGTCCAACATTACCTAGGGGTTACCCTGCCCACGTTGGCCAAAACGTCATTTTTATGAACCCTTTCTAAGGCAAAACTTTAATGCAT
This sequence comes from Tanacetum coccineum, assembly GCA_026074375.1. Lineage (NCBI taxonomy): Eukaryota > Viridiplantae > Streptophyta > Magnoliopsida > Asterales > Asteraceae > Tanacetum > Tanacetum coccineum. The sequence continues at coordinate 48,389 of BQNB010002438.1, read as the reverse complement.
AACTTATCCCCGACTTGGAATTCCATCTGTTTTTTACGCTTCCGATCGGCGTACTACTTCTGTCGATCACGAGTGGATGGATCCTTTGCGTATTTGGGATGATTTTCTCAGTCGTTCTCGTGATTTAGTTTTGGACCGAGGATTTGCTCCTTGCTCTTCCCCTCTACTACCCCACATACCCCCTCTTACACTCTCCCCCCTCTCACACCCCACTAAACCTCCTCCCCCCCCCCCCCCCCCCCCCCCCCCCCCCCCCCCCCCCCCCCCCCCCCCCCCCCCCCCCCCCCCCCCCCCCCCCCCCCCCCCCCCCCCCCCCCCCCCCCCCCCCCCCCCCCCCCCCCCCCCCCCCCCCCCCCCCCCCCCCCCCCCCCCCCCCCCCCCCCCCCCCCCCCCCCCCCCCCCCCCCCCCCCCCCCCCCCCCCCCCCCCCACCCCCCCCCCCCCCCCCCCCCCCCCCCCCCCCCCCCCCCCCCTCCCCCCCCCCCCCCCCCCCCCCCCCCCCCCCCCCCCCCCCCCCCCCCCCCCCCCCCCCCCCCCCCCCCACCCCCCCCCCCCCCCACCCCCCCCCCCCCCCCCCCACCCCCCCCCACCCCCCCCCCCCCCCCCCCCCCCCCCCCCCCCCCCCCCCCCCCCCCCCCCCCCCCCCCCCCCCCCCCCCCCCCCCCCCCCCCCCCCCCCCCCCCCCCCCCCCCCCCCCCCCCCCCCCCCCCCCCCCCCCCCCCCCCCCCCACCCCCCCCCCCCCCCCCCCACTCTCCCCCCCCCCCCCCCCCCCCCCCCCCCCACCCCCCCCCCCCCCCCCCCCCCCCCCCCCCCCCCCCCCCCCCCCCCCCCCCCCCCCCCCCCACCCCCCCCCCCCCCCCCCCCCCCCCCCCCCCCCCCCCCCCCCCCCCCCCCCCCCCCCCCCCCCCCCCCCCGTTCCCCCCCCCCCCCCCAACCCCCCCCCCCCCCCCCCCCCCCCCCCCCCTTCTCTTCGTTCTTCAATTCGGTCAAAACCAGTCGTGAACGACAAGACGTGGTGAACGACACTTTCGACCATAAAGTGCTTCAAATGGTGCGGCCTTGATGCTAGCGTGATAGCTATTGTTATATGAGAACTCGACTAATGGAAAATGGTTAACCCAACCCTTTCCAAAGTCGATTGCACAAGCCCGCAACATATCCTCGAGAGTTTGAATAGTCCTCTCGCTTTGTCCGTCTGTTTGTGGATGGTACGTAGTACTCATATCCAAACTAGTACCTAAAGCATTCTGAAGTGACCTCCAGAAATTTGATGTGAACCTAGGGTCACGATCACAAATAATCGAGAGAGGTATTCCATGCCTCGTGACCACCTCCTTTAGGTACATTCTTGCAAGTTTATCCATCGGATCAGTCTCCCTCATCGGTACGAAGATTGCAGACTTAGTGAGTCGGTCAACGATCACCCAAATAGTGTCGTAGCCTTGCGACGACTTAGGAAGCTTCGTGACAAAATCCATAGTGATGTTGTCCCACTTCCATTTAGGTATCTTGGGTTGTACCAACAATCCTGATGGTCTTTGATGTTCGGCCTTGACCTTAGCACAGGTCAAACACTTGCTAACATAGGTGGCGATGTCGGCTTTCATATTGGGCCACCAATATAGCTTCTTTATGTCTTGGTACATCTTGTTAGAACCCGAATGAATGGAGTATTTTGACTTGTGGGACTTGTGCATAATCACAGTCCTCAAGTCGCCATAACATGGTAACCAACTCCTGCCATTGAAGCATAGAGTTCCATCCGCACGCGGTTCCAACTTTTCCTTTCTAACTTTCTCCGGATCCTTAGCATTTTCAAGCAACATGCCTCCAACATCTTCGTTCTTGATGTTCTCTGGTTTTCGTGCTTCAGTCTAAGCATTCAGGATTTGTTTGGGAAGATCCAAGCCAATAATCATGACTAAGGCTCGAACTCTTAATGGTTGATCTCTCTCCTTCATGCTTAGAGCATCAGCAACAACGTTGCCTTTCCCGGGAGATAACGAATCTCACAATCATAATCACTAAGTAACTCCAACCAACGATGTTGCCTCATGTTCAACTCTTTCTGATTAATAATGTATTGTAGACTCTTATGATCAGTGAACACCGTGCACTTGGTTCCATACAGGTAGTACCTCCAAATAATGAGAGCGAACACTACTGCTCCAAGTTCCAAATCATGAGTCGTATAGTTCTTCTCATGAATCTTTAGTTGGCGTGATGCATAAGCAATCACCTTTTCTCTTTGCATTAACACAATGCCCAAACCCTTCTTTGAAGCATCGCAGTATGCGATAAAATCTTCGCTTCCTTCAGGTAAGGCCAGGATTGGTGCACTGCACAACTTCTGCTTCAACAGTTGAAAAGCTGCTTCTTGTTTATCACCCCACTCAAACTTGACCTTCTTCTGGGTGAGCTTGGTCATCGGTTTGGCGATCTTCGAAAACCCTTCAATGAATCTTCGATAATACCCAGCAAGACCTAAAAATTGACGAATCTCCGTTGGCGACTTAGGAGATGCCCAATCTTTAATGGATTCGATCTTGGCGGGATCCGCGTGAATACCCTGGCTGTCAATCACGTAACTGAGGAACTGTACTTTAGAAATCCAAAATTCACACTTGGAAAATTTGGCATACAACTCCGATTTCTTAAGCAATTCTAAGATTAGCTTAAGGTGCTCTTTGTGTTCTTGCTTGTTCTTTGAATATATCAGAATATCATCAATAAAGACAATACGGAATTGATCCAAAGATTGTTTGCAATCACCCGATTCGTATTGGTCCTGGAATACGGGCAGGTTTGCGTTTCGTCAAACCAAATGGCCATAACTTAAAATTTATACATTGCGTAATGAGTTTTTGAAGACAGTCTTCGGTATTGTCTGTCTTCTCCGAACCTCAGTGGTGATATAACATGACCATTTATGGTCGATTCTTCGAGTAGACAATCGACCCTTGAAGCTGATAATATAAATATCTCAATTTGGGGAGTGGATAACGGTTCTTCACTGTCAGTTTGTTTAATTCCCGATAGTCAATGCACATCCGGAATGATCCATCCTTCTTCTTGACAAACAAGACCGGAGCTCCCCAAGGTGAGGAACTGGGTCTTATAAAGCCTTTGTCGGACAGCTCTTTCAGTTGCTCTGATAACTCTTTCATTTCGGAAGGCGCCAATCGATAAGGTGCCCGTGCTACAAGTGCAGCACCAGGTACCAAATCAATTTGAAACTCCACTTGTCGAGTCGGAGGAAGACCCGGCAAGTCCTCAGGAAATACTTCAGGAAAGTCTCAAACTATTGGCACGTCCTCAAGTCGCTTCTTCTCTGACTTGTCTTCAACCTCCTTTGCAGTGACATGTGCCAAAAAGATAGGAAATCCTTTTTGCATGTACTTCTGCGTTTTAGTGCACGAAATGATGTTTAATCGTGTCACATTTCCCTGGGTTCTTCCTGTTTTCCAGTCACTGCGTTAGGTATGTTTAAGGTTTCAGTTTCTCCAGGGGATGCGAACAATCTTAATGATACCGCTTGGTACTTCGCACCAATCCAATACCGTTTATAAGCATCGAATACTACCAAGTTTTACACGCATTAAGTTTTGGTTCGATAATGGGTAATTTAGTAAATTCTCTAATGGGAGCTAATTCGAGAGCGAAATTGTCATAGGGAGACTAGTAAGTGTCTTGGCTTCTAGGTCTTAGGATTTTGGGTATTAGATGATGCGCAACTTTATAGTAGAGACGGATGTGAAGGTTCTGCTTATGTTGATGTGGTTACAATTAATTTGATTTCCAAAAGTAACGCGTTCTATGATACGCACACAAAATCTTTGATATAAGTAGAAATAATTGTTTCCTTGACAGAGGTTTTTAGATGTGATTACTCTCAGGCCGGCTGGTACCTTCCTAAATTTATACATAGTTGATACAGGCATGTATAAGTTAAGGGAACTAACGATGCATTGATCTTTTTCGTCTCTCAAAAGTGTTTTGCCTCTTGATTTGTTGTTGTTGTTGATTCTGACTATTTCGGGAAGTGTTTTCAAACTTCCTCTTGTTCTCAGTCTGGCGTTCAGCAAGAGTGCTGATCTTTTTATCCACACGTTTCTGGAACTTCACTATTGGACACTCACTCTTGAAGTGTCTCAGACTTCCACACTCATAACAGGCGTGAGTTCGTTGATTCCTAGCAGCAGCAGGATTCCTACAATCCTGGGTCATGTGGTCAACCTTCTTGCAATTCCCGAACTTTACAGTACATTGCCCATTGTGGTTACCTTCCCACTTTCTCTTGTTGTTAGCATTCTCTGCTACCTTGCATTCTTGTTGTTCGGTCTGGCTTATTGACTTACGGGCCATGTTGGTTTTCGTCTCATAAATGGCAATAGCCTCGATAGCATTAGCCACTCGCTCGGCTATAACCCGCTCAATTTCCTCAACACTCATCCCTTGATCAACAGTTGTCATTGTTTCCTGAAAGTCACAAGAAAAATGTATATGTAGTTTCATTCAAGGGAAAATCATGACACTCCGTGATCCCAACAAGTAGGTAAGGTAAGACCACGTTATGCGTAGATATAAGATAACAGCAACCATGACATAAAATAAATCTCTATCGTACAGTAGCATGATCATAACCAACAACGTAAGTTAATACTTAATACATCGTTTTACATGAGTAAAAGAGTACAAGCTTTTTATTAACACTACCAACCGAGTATTACTCAAGTTTAGTGGAATACAAAATAAGCTACACTGACAAATCTATTTGTCTATGGCGAGGGTGTCTCTCAAGATTCTAGATGCTAGACTCTTATGTTATCTTTAAGTGACTCAACATTCTCTGGTGGTGGTGATGATGAAGGTAGTGCAGCAGCAAACTCAGTAATGCATGCCTTGGTAGATGATGATCGTGGAGTATGGTATTAAATAGATATCCGTACTGCACGGGATTTGGTCTCAAAAGACAAGATGATATGGTGTGGAGAGGTGGGTGATGTAGAAGCAGACTCATCAGTCTCAAATGCCTTTGTATTCTCAGCTTGAGGGGACAGGATCATCTGTAGGTACAGCAGAAGGGTCGGCCGAAGCTAGGTGCTCCTCCTCCTCCATGTCCTGCTTATCCTTCTTAACATCATCATCATCGTTGTCATCATCAGATGAATCCTTATCATAATTGTCTCATCCATCGGCAGGATGGTCAGCAGGATCCTCCTCAGGGTCCTCCTTATCCTCTTCCGGATCGGAGTTAGCAATGTAGCCTGGTGATAGGGCTGTAGGTGAGGCATCAGCAGATAGAGGCTGATCCTTCATTGGTCCCTCTAGCTCCTCATCAGAAGCTCACTGGAATCTCTATGGCTCGGAACTAATATGAACAGATGTGTAGGTAACTGTCGATAATGAAAACATAACAGCTTGCAACGAGCAAAACTTAACTTATATAAATATATTATATAAGGCTGGTATGGTAAATACGAGTATGCACTTATGGCATAAATGAATGATGGTAAGGTATCATATTCGATAGCTTAATGTTTAGGTAGCGCTTAGGACCTACGAGCTTATCGTACTACCTTGCCTAAAGAAATATTCCCCTATTTATATAAATAGCCATTATATAAATAATTGTAGAGTTGTGCGAAAGAATGCAAACTCATCTTTGTATATATACAATATACCCTCATAGTAATATACGTACTATAATATAAACACGTATATCAATTATGAATGCATCTAGTCCAACCAACTAATGCAACAAGTAGTGTATGCATGAATGTATGCACATATGTATGTCCCGTGTAAAGTTGTATGAATTTGTTGTTTGAAATGGGGTTATGTCCAGCATAAAAAACAATTTGGATCCTGGTTCTCTATAACCTTGGCTCTTGATACCAATCTGTAACACCCCCAAATTGGGTCGCAGCGGAATAAGGGTCCGGGGCGTGTTACTTCAAGATCAATAGCACAAGATATATATGAACGACACAAAAAGTCGTTTAAAATGATACATTGGATTTAATTGAAAGATTTAATACAAAAGCATATAGCTTTACTTGTTCATTGTCGGATATTACAAAAGTTGACAATACATTTCCCCAAATATGATGCACCTAAATCTTTAAGCGTGCAATCCAAAACATAGAACCAATGTTTACATTGGCATCCCATGCCTATTGATCTCCTGAAAACATTGCTTAAAAACGTCAACAATAATGTTGGTGAATTCATAGGTTTGATAAAATCATAATGTGTAGGACCGCAAGACTTTTTAGTGATAATGCAACACATGCAGATCTCACAAAAATAGATTACATTTACACTAAGCTCATGACACTGAAGCTCGACAGTCTTGTTCGCATAATATATTAGCTACTCAGCCCGACAATGATTGTTTTAAACCCGCAAAAATCCTAAAAATTCGACATGTAATATCTGTTCGTTCTCAGTGTTAGCAAGTCACCGAACGGGGAGGTGCGTTTTTCCCGAATTGACTCTATTACATAACAATTTTCTGCGCTCACATAATGTAAATTCCATACTAAATTTATGCAATTGACAGTTATGATAATGGGCTTAATTGGGTTATCGCTTACTTAGGCAAACTTGTAATCAATGCAAATGTTTACTTGCGTCTCAATTTGTAAACAACGCATGATTCTCAATCCCCAGATATAGAGTAAATCAGTAAAAATGTAAAAAGTGTGGGGCTTATTTTGATACTCACTTGAGTTAAGTAATTCCAAATACCGCTGATAAAGGTCACGTTAAAAGATCGAATGCAACTAATTATCATTAGGTCGGATAAGTACAAGTACTTAATCTAATCTTATAGTTGTCTACCTGTACTATCGTTCGGGCTATCATAATTTAAGAGGTCATGACATGACGTTCGAGGAGTTAGGACACTTTAAATCGTAAATCCAACAACTCGTCGAAACGCAAATCCCGAAGAGGCCTCATTATGAAATCTCCCTAGTAATTTAGGACTTTTGATTGCATATAATTATATTATATAGCTCAATCACCAACTAATAGTTTTGGAAAAAATTGTGTTTAATAAGTTAAAACGTTTATAATTACCGTTTAGTAAAACTGACGTAACTTTCGCGTTTTAAGCCCGATTCTTGCGTTTCTTATGTCCATCTTTTCGTATTAAGACGGGTTATCGATATTTGACATTTTCATAAAATTTTCCCCCTGATGAACAGTAACTTTTACTGTTCATGACAGACGTGTGTTTCTATAAATTCGTATTTGTCGTCGTAAAACCCGTAAACGTCGTATTTTATTCGTTATAGCTCCGTTTTTAATGATTCTTTCGAGGACGTTCTCGTAATTAAAAGTTATATCATATTTTTGATGTTTTAAAAATATGAGTTGCTGTAATGAATAGTACTTTTTATAAAAATAGTTTTATAAAAGTATTTCTCGTCGTAAAATCGTAATTAACGTATCTTTTTCGTTATTATTTCGGTTTTTTTCGAGTTTCTCTATCATTTTGGAATCTGTCATTAAGCGTATTTATTTTTATAAAATATTAAATAATGTTATGAATCGAAACAAAACTCACTTTTATACATTTATGCATATTTTTAATCACAACCTTTTTAAGTAAACTTTAAAACCCTAATTTATACTTAAACATGTTTATACTTAGACGACACGTTAACATACTTTTACATCTATTTTTCCATGATATATATGACCATATGACATACGAAAAAGTGTGTAAACTCATTTAAATAAGTATAAAACTTCTTTTTTACCCTTATCAAAAAAAAAAACAAAAAAAAGTCCTTAGTGGTGATTTAGCCGTATATAACATATAACACATAAAATAATGATAATAAAAAGTATAAAGGAATTTAGAAGACCTTAGGGATGATGTATGAGATGAGAAATGAATGCTAAACCCGTGTTTAGATTCAAAACCAAAGCTTGCACTTAAGAAAACCCTTATTTTCTTAAGAAAACCCTAATCTTGCTTTTCTTGATTATAACTTGCAAATGGTGATTCAATGGTTGGAAACACCTTAGAATGACTTATAATAGGTGTGTATAAGAGTGTATGGGTTGTATAAAAATTGATATGGATTGTGTTGGGACCTTGTTTCTTGCCGTGGCCATGTAGAGAGAAAAAGGAAGGTTTTTGTTTGATTTTTGTTAAGTGTAAAGTGTGTAAGTTACTTCTCTTATGAAATGTATAAGTAGTAACATGCATGACTAGTCAAGGGGACAAGCATGGTTCAAAAGGATGGTCATGGTATGGTCCCTAGTCAAAGTATGGTAGGAATGGTGTGCCATAAATGAAGTATGGTATACATTTTGACCAAAGAAAGAGTTTTGTCATTTTTCAAGTATATCTTTGTATATGTTGTAATATTTTCGGCAAAATAACCATATACATGATATATTTATGTAATTTTTATGTATTGGGTATAAAAGTGGGTATTTGTTTGAAGCGTAGAAAAGTTATTGTGGTTCCGGGAGTGCCTAAACGTAATTTATCGCGAAACGTATACACTTTACGTATCCGATAAAATAAAATGAACAAAGTTAATAATTATCCTCAAAATAATTATATAACCCTTGCTTGATGTAAACATTTAATTGTTTGATGCCCGTTTACATTGAACGCTAATTTTTGGCGTACGCGATTTAACTTAACGTTTACAATTTAATGCAAACACGTACAATACTAAAATAAATAGTACATTTATTGACATCGTCAAAGACTTGAAAACACAGGGTGTTATATATAATTCTTTTTTTTTAATTCTCTTTTATCATTTAGGATTTTTAAAAATTAAATTCGCATTTGTAGGGTTAAATTTGTAGAATTTAGTTTTAAAAAAAACGGGTTTTAATTCCCGTTATCGTTTTTAGGTTTAAATCTTTAATTGCTTTTGTTTTTAGCGTGCCTTTACTTGTTTTAGCATATTATTAGTAGAAATAGAAAACCAAATCCAATATGTGATATTCAAGCATTGTTCCACAAATGTTACCTCGATTTTCAAATTCGCACTTCGTCGGGAAACGACCCGGGAAAGTTTTTTTTAGGGTTTTACTTTGGGTAAAAGTAATAATCCTTTTAAAAAGCCTCTTGTAATATTTATTATTGATATTATGCTTATATATTTATATTATATATTTATTATATAATTGTTATATATACTAAAGGATTGAATCAATTTTTGGCGCCGTTGCCGGGGAGGTCGTGAGATGATTATCGAGTTGAAGTTTTTTGTGCCTTGATGGACCCTTCTTTGAAGTTTTTTTTTCCGTTTTGTGAATTATTTTTCTTTTATTATGTAGTAAGCAAAATCCCAAAAAATTTGAAAAAAAACCACAAAACGACCGTTTGGTCACTCTGTGAATTCGGCTCACCTTTGATTACAAACTATAAGAGAAGTATAAGGAGGGTCGATCCTACGAACTTCGACCCGAAAGGAGAAGGTTTTTAAAACGCTTTGCGCTTACCCGCTCCTCCGCTTCTTTGTGCGTTTTCTAGAGAGCTACTGTACACTTGTTCGATTGTCGGTTAAAAATATTTTTTTCTTTTTTTTAGTGTATTCAAACTCGCTCTTCTTCAAAATTCATTGGGGAACCTTCTACGAATCCGAGACGTCATAACCGTAGACGTTCAAAACAAAGAGTCGAACCGTTCGCTCTTGAAGAAGTTTCCATAGTTACAATGGCCGATCAACGTTATACTATGGAGGATATTTCTCCGTGCTTCTCCACCGAGGGTTATGCGGAGGCAATTGTGGTACCACCCATTCCCGCTGAGCATTTCGAGCTCAAGCATAGTCTAATCAATCTTGTAACTTCAAAACAATTCTTCAGTTTTGAAGATCCTTATGCTCATATTCGATATTTTAACAAGATCACTTCTACATTGAAGTACAAAGATATGCCCGAGGCGTCGATTAAGCTTATGCTTTTTCCATTTTCTATAGATGGTCCAGCCCGGATTTGGCTCGACAAAGAACCTCCTCATTCTATTCTCGCTTGGGACGATCTTGTTTCCAAGTTTATTAACCATTTCTTTCCTCCCTCAAAAACAACAAATCTCCAGAATGAAATTTGAAATTTTAATCAAACGTTTGAGGAAACGTTTAGTGAGGCATGGGAACGATTCAAGGATCTCCTTCGAGCATGCCCCCATCACGGTTTTACCGAATTACATCAACTCGATACTTTCTATAATGGTTTGAACCCATCCAATCAAGATTCTTTAAATTCTGCCGCCGGTGGCAATCTTTTGGAAAGAAGTGTACCAGATGTGTTGAAAATCATTGAAAACAAATCAAAAGTTCGTAATTCAAGAAACAAACCGATTGTTTCTCAAGTGAAAACAAGTAATGTCGATTCCTCAGAGATAGCAAGTGTCATAGCTAGTGCCGTGACTAGTGCGATGACCGCGATGTTTAAACAACATCAAGTAACCCCAGCTCCAGCTTCCATAAAAGCTGTTGAGGAATATTGTTTATTGTGGCGGTGCTCATTTCTACCGATGTGTACTGCCACAGATGGAATACTTTTTCAGGGTTCTACGAACAATATCTAGGATATGGTTTCATGCCGTTCGCACGTTAACTACAATCAGGAAATACTCGGATACCTCTCCTCCAAATGTGTTCTGACCAAACTCGGCCATGGGTTTTGCTCTACCATATGAGCAAAATTAATCAAAGACGGTTACAATTATAGGTTACAATCAAAATAAAGGAAATTCGAGTTATCAAGCCCCGACTCAACAAACTCAAGTTACTACTTTGAGTGAATTGGAGAAATTTAAGAAAACAAATGAGGCTAGCATGCCAAGCTTGAGAAGATAATACGGTAATTTTAAAATCAGAAATTAGAATATGAAAATGCAAGCCAACATTGTCAAATCAACCAATCTTTTCAAATGAAACTCTGACTTCTTCTTCAGGTTTGGGATCACTCCCTTGCAACACCATTGCTAACGATGGTGAAGTGAAAGCCTTCACCGCAACGAAGTGGTATTGTTTTAGATGGACCTCCGTTCCAATGCCTCCTCTATTCATTAATCCGGAGGAGGAAGAACGAGTAGAGGAGACGTTAACGGACCCAGAACTCGTTGAGTATACCATTAAGGTTATACCACTCATATGTCAAAACCTCAAGCTCCTCCAAAAATTTTATGAGATGCCAAAAGGGATATCTTCACCCTAATCTATCCATTATCCTTTTCATGGATCATGAACAAGGAAAAACTGCCAAGACAAAGATGAAATACAGATTCATAAGTTTTGGCAAAATGTTCAAACACTTAACATCAATTTCTCTCTTGATGATGCATTATACTTAATTCCAAAATACCATAAAACGCTTAAAGCTCTCCTTTCCAATAAGGAGAAACTTTTAGAACTGGCTATAACACCCCGTGTTTTCAGGTCATGTTACGACTCCAAGTGCCCCATTATTTATTTATTTATTTGTTTGAGACTTTTACGCGTATGTCATTCTTATCCTTTCAATCAACAACTTAGGGTTATAAGATGAATAAGTAAACAAAAGATGTGTTCTAATTTTCTTCCCTTATCTTCAAATAATGCAAATTACTTATGCTATAAATCTAAAATAATTAATTAATAGACTTCTAGAAAAACTAATATAAAAATCTTGTGTACATAATTTTTATCTTCGCAAATTTGTAAGTTGTTCAAACTTGGGTAAAAGATATACAAATTCCCCTACTACTATAACTCTAATATCACTTGGATAAAAGCCCACCATTCATTCTATAAAACCTAAACAACACACGTTTTAAATCAATGAGATATACACAAGATATATGGCCCTATTTAATCTTAAAACCCATGCATACTGTGATATGTAGCTGCCTATTTTTTTGTTTTACCTCACGTTTCCAATTGTAATGCCTTTTAAACACACATGATACATTGACTTTGGCAAAACCCAAAAATACTTTGCCATATTAGGGTTGACAAGAAAACGTAACCCACAAAGGAGATACCATGCATACAATGTTATTCAAGTATTTAAAGGCCTTACCCATCTCTTGCAAACTCAGTTAGAGAAACTCCACAATATCATATACATAATCCTACACCATACTCCATTGTTCTTGTTCTCCTTGTCCTCCTACATTTGTTTCGGCTCATATGCAACAACACCAACCATACAATTTATTCATATCTTCTTATAAAAAATAAAAAAAAACCCCTAATAACTCTAAGTAACTCTATCAGGTTTCTTTGGGGTTCGTTTCTCTTGCGAGCCAACCACACCAAGACAAGCGAGCAGCGAGCGTGTTTAGGTCATAAGAGGTACAAGTGGCCACGGTTAATATTGGTTTGGGTGTCGAGTTGTATTCGTGAGGGGTAAAGAGTTTAGTCACTCGTTGAGGCAAGCCTCCTATACATTCGTCCTAGAGCATTGTGAGCTATCCTCCCTTGTTAATTATCCTTTATATATGCAATTCGCATGTCATAGTTGTGTGCTTAAAAATCTGTTAAAAACAAAACCTATTTTGTTTATCTTCTGATGTACACGAACAAAACAGTAGCAATCTATAAAACTTGTTAAGTGTCTAATAACTTTGGCCATGGTTATACAAGGGTAACAGGTTTAGAAGGTCAGCCATTTGTGGCTTGGACTCGTTAGTCAGATAAAAGAAAACATACCCCTTCCTTTTAGTTCCTGGTGTAAAGCGACTAAACATGAAAAATTCATAAAACTTGCGAAGTAACTAATGAAACATGGACATAGTTGCGAGAGTGTTAGGTTTAGAATACTCATACGTTGTGGCCAGGGCTCACTATTTGGTTAGAAACAAATCTGCATATGCTACGTCATATTGTTGTAAACATAGCCCATGCGTGTAGTAACTTTAAGCACATTGCTCGACCCACAAACATGAAGCATATGAAACGACTTAATTGTTTTCAAAATAGGACATATGACCAGTGTTTTGCCCTTGAAACCATTTATTTTTGTCAAGAGAATAAAAAGTTATAAGGTCTCAAAGTCAGCGTGTAAGACTGTCATTGATGCCTTTTTTTATAAAACGGCCAACGAGCCAGTTTTACTCTGTGATTTGCCACACATTTGCCTAATGTCAACTCGAACTAAAAGCTATTACTTAAAGCCTGATGTACTACCTTTAAGCTAGGACAAACGTCACCCTTTTTCGTGTGGTATTCTGATCGCAATTTGAGACCAAAGTATTGACTCCACACCCGGCGCATGCTGATATTGAAATCAGTGCATGTTGATGGTAAAACACGACACACACACATTCACCTAATATATATATAATAATTGTCGGGAGTGAAAAGTTCACAGGTTACAAATATGAGTAGTGTTAGCATCTTAACTTATATTTAACGGTGATTTCGTTTTAAGCTTGGTTTGGGACGAGTGAAAAGTCGGGGACGATGAATTTATCCTTTTTGGGGCATTTTAGGATTGAAATGCGTCTTGTTCTATGATCCCTAACGGTTATGAAAATAACGAAAGTCAAATAAGTTAGTTGCTTAAAAAGAAAAATAAAAATAATAAAAAAGGGAAAAATACAAAAATATGTGTAGGAATAAGTGTATATCTTTAAGAATGGTAAAAACGGGGCTTTTCTAAACTCTTGATTCTTTAATTCCCCTCGATGAACACTTAGCTACTTTTCGAGGTAATTAGTCGAGGGGGATCGAGATTCTTAGTTTTCTTAAGTGTTTACTTATAGCATTGCGTGAGGACACGACAATATCTTAGTATGGGGGATTTTGGTATGTGTTTAAATACACATACCTTTGACCATTAAAAACGGACTTAAATGACCAAAAACGTACCAAAAATACATTGTATTTGTATGTTTTGCATTTGTATTGTGCAGGTAACGGATATCTAAGAAAATGACAAAAACAAAGCCAAAACGACAAAATCGAGCTCGAGAACGGAAAGAGCGCAAATGAAAAAGTCAAAGTCAACCCCGACAAAGTCAAAGTCAAAGCCGAAGCCGTAAATGAAGAATTACTTAATGGGCCCACCCGTACCCATCTAATGGGCCGGGTCAGCCCATTTAAACATTATAAAGACATTATAAGCCTTAAAAACTTATAAAAGGCCCAATTCTCCTTTTATTAATACTCGGCCCAAATCCAAGCCCAAAACAGCCACTAACAGCCGTTAACCCATACCCCTTTTACCCCTAACTATCGTTAGTCCCCAAGGACTGAATTTGCAAAACATCAATATACCTTGAGGGACCAAACTTGCCATTTTCTAAACTTAAAAAAAAAGGGCGCCGGTACTATTCATTATCTCCCACACACAATTTGTGTGTGTCTGTCACCTCTGCAACACCAGACAAAACCCTCCACTCCACTACAAAACTTCATAAAACACCTTATCCCACCACACAAACAGCCAAACGCCACCTTTGCAATCCTATAATCCCCCCATTAGACAAGGGAACAGGACAAAAGATCATGGGTTGAGATCATAGGACTTGGGCACTACTCAAAATTAAAGGCTATCATTGATTGAAGACTTGCCTCACTACAGAAGCACACCTTGAGCTTGTCTTCGCGTAGTAATGCCACATCCTAGAACCTTCTTGGCTTTTATATAAATAGGACTCATTGTAAGCCCTTGGGCATGTAGCTTTTACCTAGTTTAACTTTCAGCCTATATTTTAAGTCTTTTTAGCTTATTGTATTGTTTTCTTAAAAGCCTTGTACTAATTTTAAGTTTAATGAAATATTGAAGTTTTTATGTTTTATCCTGTTTTTAAGTTAAAGTGTTTTATGTTTTAAAACTGTTTTATAAGCTCACAAAAGCTCTTTTTATATCATTCTTAAGCTGTTTACTTAAGTCTTACAAACTCTTTCATAGTTTGTAAGGTTTAAGCTTATTTTACCAAAAATCACACAAAAAGCTCAAATGGAAGATAAGTTAAAAAGGGAAGTGCTTATTGCTGTCACTAGCTTGTCTTTGACAAGCTAGAGCTTGTATATTAGCTTATTTATAAGCTTGTTTGCCCTGTTTAAGCAAGGGCCTTTGTAATTTTTCATTTTTCCATTTTTAGCTTATTTACTATTAAACTGCTTATTGGTGCTTATCTTTTGTTTATAACTGCTTAATCTAGCTTGTTTATGATGTTTAGTGCTTATTTTACCTAGGTTGTAGTTTAGAAATCAATTGTGCAAGTTTTTCTTATAAACTCTCAAAATAGCTTAAAAAGTAGCATAATCTATTTTTGCTTGTTTAAGTGCTTATTGGTTGATGAAACTTGCTTAATAGTGATAATATAGCTTATTGGATATCTGGTCTATGCAAAATTTTAGCTTAAACCTTAAATACTCTTAATCAGTGTAAAAATGCTAAAAAGATTGTTTAAAGGGGTGTTTGGTTTAACTGTTTTCATGGGTAAAAATGGGTCAAAAATGAGTTTTTACTCTTGGGTCAATTTAGTTTAGCTTA
The DNA here is from genome assembly GCA_026074375.1 of Tanacetum coccineum. Taxonomy (NCBI): domain Eukaryota; kingdom Viridiplantae; phylum Streptophyta; class Magnoliopsida; order Asterales; family Asteraceae; genus Tanacetum; species Tanacetum coccineum. Next base: position 32,912 of record BQNB010002438.1, on the reverse strand, counting down.
GATTAGTCCTAAAATTCAGTTTGTTTAAGTTTTTAAGTGTTAAAACTCAAAATCAAGGTTTTAAGAAGTTGTGGTTTGAGTCTGTGTTAGTTAAGCTTATTTAATAAGCTTATTGGCTTAATTCTCTGCATCTTGTAAGTTTGTTATGTTTTTGAGTGTGTTCAAGTGTTAAAACAAGCTTTGGTAAACCTGCATTGTTTTTTTTTTTGCATTTGTCCAAATCTGTCAAAACTTTGCTAAGTGTTGAAATAAGAACAAATGGCTTTTTCAAATGATTTTTCTGGCTTATTCTTTATTTTAATTTTTTTTTTGAAAGATGATACTTGTTCTTTGAGGTCAAATCTCAATCTGTTTGTAGGTTTTAAGATCATAAGGTTCTGGTTGTTAGCTTATTTTTAAGCTCAAAAGTTTGTTTTTGTCAAGATTGAAAAAGTTTCCTAAGTGTTGTGATCTGAGTAGACAGCACTTTTCACTTAGCTTTTTAACTGCTTATTTGAATTTCAAACTCATTTTTCTTTGTTGCTTATTATAGCTTATTGGCCAAGCTTTTTAGTGGTACAGGTCTCAGACCCATAAGGATCCGTTTGAATGCTTAAAAATAAGCTAGAAAAGTGTCCTAGAGGGTGTTTGGTTAGCAGTTTGGCCTAAAATCACATATGCTTATTTAAGCTTATTTGCTTAGTGTTTTTGTGTAACACCCCCAATTTCACAATGCGCAGCGGAATAACAACATTGGGGTGCTACTTCATAATACAGCTCACGAGTCACAATAAACGACCAAATGGTTCGTTTATAAATTAAAATTCATTAAGAAATATCAGAGTTTACATAGGTCCCAAATAACTTTAGAAATTCTATTCTAATAAGTCACAACACGATTTCTTTTCCAAAAACATTTTTTATTTGATAACACAATTTCACCGAGTCACCGTCCTTGATATCCGCATTCCGTCTCATCCAAGCCATCTTCAATACCGAAACCAGGGATACATGCTTAAAAACTTCAACAAAAATGTTGAGTGAGTCCATAGAGTTTATATATATGTTGATACTTATTAAATTATGAACACAGTTTCCGCATTTCTCAAATCTTTCAAGACATAAAGATGTGGATCAGACGAAGTTATTGGGGGTATTAATTATAAGTCTCGTGAATCTTGACCGTTACCATATTAATCAAAAAATGCCTCACTATACCCCTCGTTATGAGTGCATATTACTCTATATACAACGCATCCGTAGTGTCATTTTCCCGACACATGACGATAGCCAGTCGTCACGGATTGGAGGTGGGCATACACTCCAAATTAGTACTAATCCAATGTATAAGTGTCTAACCATTCCAGGTAGTTAACAATTCATGATTTCTGTGGGTCTTTTATCTAGCGAGTTAAGCTAACTTATAATAATCAAGGCTACTAGCATACATTCGGGTCCCTTGTGTTCTATTTTTAAAAACCATTATGTTATCCCCTCGAGGTGGTTTGGTTTATAAACAAATTTAAAGTATTTAAATGTTGAGGCTATGAACTCACTTGGATCATACGATCCACGATCAATAACGAATTTTCACAAACGACGAGCTTAGCAAACTTGCCACAAAACATCAATAACTCTCATTTTATAAAACAGCAAGTATCCCCCTCGTGGGTTTAAAAACATTTAAAAAATTCAAAAGCGAGGCTATGAACTCACCTTGATCAAAAGCCGAAGATCAAGTAATCGAAATAATCCACGAAATATCAATGAACATGATCACGACCTATAATTAGAGTCGCTCGATTACTATACCGAAGAGTATAATCAACGATGCGTACATCGTATCAACAAAATCATATATATAGTATATATATATATATATTCATACATGTGATGAGAAATCCACTTGCGCGACCAAAATCCCAAAATCCCACTTCATTGAGTTATAATTATTCCTCACGTTTTATCTTACGTGATTTTAATTGAAAACGTTATATTTTCGATAACTTTCTATTTATAGAAAGTTAATATTTTCGAAAAGTTACCATCTTTGGTAAGTTTAAACATCTAAGTATATTTTTAATACTTATCGTTTTATTTGTATTCATGTACTTAGTTAAAAATTATATAAGTCTTATATGACCCGTTGACTTTTTAAAGTCAACATTTGACTTTTTTTGACTTTTATATTTATATTTATTTTTACCCAAATTTGACTCGCGCCAAACGACCCTTTAAATCACATTTTCACGACTCGGAGTAAAAAGAGATTTTATGCGAAACGATATCCCGGACAACTTTTTAGTTTTAGCCGAGACCCGAAACTCGATGTAAAACGACCGAAATGACCCTGCAAGAATCAAATGTAACTTTGACATTTTTAATAAAAACAAAGCAGTTTGACCATCGGTTTTGACCCGTTATATCACATTTTCGTGACTTTGACCAAAAGATATTTTATGTAAAACGTTATTCCGGACAACTTTCGTGTTTTGCCAGAAGGCTAAAACGGACTCGAAAGTGCCCAAAATGCTCGTTTAAAAATCTGGACAGAATGTATACATGCAAAATAGCTAATTGGAAATTTATAAAATTTCCAAACTTCGATCGGCCATAACTTCTTCGTTATTAAGAGTTAGAAGCTCCATTTTATATCAAAACGATGGTCTAAGAAAGCTCTTTTATATTTTTTAACCAAAAATCAGATTTCACAAAATCTCGAACCCCGTTACGCAGGTTTTGATTTCTACTCAAAAATACATTTTACAAAACGCGCCAAAACCATTTTCCAACCCAAAAACTCATTCACAATATATCCAAAATGGTCTATAATCTATACCCAACGCGCTCAATCATCCAATAACCAAATCTAACTAGTCGGCGCAAGATCATAGCAATTCCATCACATGCATAAATCGAAATCATTCAATAAACGAAAACAAACAAAATTAAAATAAAAAGAATGCTTACAATGCTATAATAAGCAAGATCGGACTCGATTAAAACTCTTCTCGTCCCCTTTTGTTCCTAGCCGACGATCGATCCCCCCTTTCTTGTCCCCAACGAACTCAAACAACAACACTCCGAAACCAATAACCAACATTTTGATTTAAACCAAGCCCACTATAGATTTTTATTTTACCATTAGAAACCCTTCCTCTAACCCATTTCGACCAACTCGAACAAATTTTAAAGACTAGAGAAAACTTGTGCATGTCAAAAATACAAGTGGGGATATTTTAGGGGGGTTATGGATTAATAATTTCTATATGATCGTTATGCATGTCGATTTTTTGATGGGTTTTGTGGCTCTTGGAGGGTGGTCGGTCGTGTAGAGGACAAAAGGAAGGGAGGAAGAACATTTTTTTTGTAAAAGAAATAAAATGACAAGTATGTGTCCATTTATATAGAAATTAAGTTTAGGAAATTGACACTTCTAGTCCTTGATCTTTCAAAGCTTTATAAAATATAACACATAAATGTTAGTTTCGGTCCATAACCGGCCTTAAGCCGGGCATTATATTTTCGTGACTAATTTTATTTCCGTCACATTAATTTAATTTAAAACATTTAAAAATGTGTACATTTTAAAACGCAATCGACCAAGAGCAAAGAACAAAAGACGACATTCATAACAATAATAAAAATTTACAATCTTAAAAATAATGACAAGACTGTCGTATATTTTATCGATGCTCGAAAACGGTAAACGGACGCGCGTCAAACGTCGCCTCGCGAAATCAAAAATAAATATTTGAAAAATGTCCGAGTTCGTAATAAAATACGAAAATAGTTATTTACGACAAATAAAATTTTAAATGTCAAAGCTTGTTCGTACGAATTTATAAAATAATAATTATGACGTCGAATTCGCGATCGTCATAAGCGTCGTGAAACTCGAGTTGTTACAGTAACGCCCCCGGACATATTTCCGCTGCGACACGTTTTTGGTTAATTGTTTATATAAAATTGTATATTCTAATTTTTATTTTTTTGGTTGTTTATAATTGTTTATATAAAATTGTATATTCTAATTTTTTTAAGCATATTAGTCATGTTTGTTAATTAGTCTTTTGTTTTTGAAGTAACTGTATAGATTTTGAATTAAGTTTAGAGGAGAGTTATATTGAATACCAAAAAAAGGTTGGATACTAGGGGACTCATCCACACCATCCATCTAAAAAAAATCAATGGTTGTGATTAAAAGCATTTAATTATTTCACCAATTTTTTAAAATTTAAAATATCTCCTCAACCGTTAATCCTTAAGTAAAAAAAATATACATCACGACGAGCATATTAATTAACTTCAATAGATATCCACTTTGATATACTTTCGAAAAAAAAAATTTTACTGCTTTTTTCACGTCTTTTTCATTTTTTTCATTTCCCACTTTTTTTTCAAAAATTTTTTAGATTTTTCACGATTTTTTTACTTTTTTTCACCTTTTTTTTTTTCGTTTTCACGTTTTTTCGAGAATTTTTTTTTTTTTCTTCGTTTTTTTTTCCGTTTTTTCACGTTGTTTTCTTCGTTTTTTTCCGTTGTTAAATTTGGCATTAAAAATCATATATGGATATAACCACTAATATCATATATGATTTAACACTAAAATTAAATATCAATATAGACATAACACAAATAGTCATATATGACATAACACAATCATATATGATTTAACGCTAACATCATATATGATTTAACAGTAAATCTAAATATCATATATGATTCTCATGCAAGTTTCAATGAGAAAAAGTCGAAAGTATATCAAAGTGAGAAAACGTGAAAAAAAACGTGGAAAAAAGTGAAAAAACCGTGAAAAAATGTGAAAAAAACGTGAAAAAAATGTGAAAAAAACGTGAAAAAAGTGAAAAAAACTTGAATTTTTTTTTGTCGAAAGTATATCAAAGTGGATATCTATAGAAAGATAATTAAATGCTCATCGTGATGGTATATTTTTTTTCGCTTGACGATTAACGGTTTGAGAGATATTAAGATTTGAAAAAAAAGGTTGAAAATAATTTTTGGTTTAATCTTATCCATTAGATTAAGATGAAGATGAAGGGTGGAGATTGGTCCCCTGGTATCCACAAAAAACTTTGTATCCAAATGAACCTAAATCTTAAGTTTATTGAATTTTGTAGATAATTTATTATAATGGAAAGTATGTATCTTTTATTCTTTAGTTGTTATCTTCAAAATATACATTCCTAAATTATCTACAAACTATATTCCAATTATATAAGGAATGTAAACACATAATTTGGAAACAATTTAATTTGTAATTTATTAAGTGTAATGAAAAAATATACGGAATTGACTAAGAATGTTGTTATCTTGAAAATATACATTCATAAATTATCTACAAACTATAATCAAATTATATAAGGAATTTAAACAGAGAATTTAGAATCAATTTATTTAGTACTGGTCTAGACAAATCGAAAACCGCGCCAGTGGCATAGTGACCATCAGTTCTAGATAGAAACATACTCTAAAATAACTTGCTTTCTAAGTGTGTTATAAGATGATTCAGTGTTTGGGCACAAATTTTCTAGTATTCTTCAAAGATTATTTATAAACTTTCAAAATTGTGTGCTCAACACTAACCTCAACCTCAATTTTTATATCTCTTTTATAAATTGGTATTACTTTTTAGTAGTGTCAAACACATGTAAAATTGAGGGGGAGCTGATGGAACATTTTTTCATAATATTCCAATAATACATGCATAATTTATAGTATAATTTCTCACCATGGACTTTTCATGACAAATTTTAGTCAATTAATATTGAGAATAGTAACATGTTATTATTTTCAATAGGGGGAGAAATGTGCTTAAAATATATATTAGAAATAGTAATAAGTGATCTAAAAGACTCAAAGTGCTTTTCACTTCTACCCACATGTGCAAGATCCTTTCAATATCAATGCACGTTTGAAGGGGGAGTATTTCAGAAAATATAAAAACTTTCAATTAGTCAAACGTTTTTTTATATTTCTGTCAAACATTTTGAATTGATTTCAAAATGGTTTTATGGTTACGATCGAATACCCAACAACCAACTAATTCACGACGATTCTAAAGTCATAAGGTGGTTAGGTTAGGTATTGTCTTATGATCCAACCAGAACCAGATGGATCTACCTAACGACACCCCATAGTTAAAAATAGCAGTCCTTAGGTATGATTTAGAGAAGAATGAGTAAAGGGAATAATGTTGACTAAGGCATGAGTTATCACCAGAATAATCACAACATGGTGATAGTAATGACGTCTTGGTAAGCTTTCAAGGGGTTGAAGAATGAAAAAGAAATATTGTGTAAAGGGTGAAAAGAAAGAAGCTCTCCATACAACTTAGGCAGAAACCAGGTCAATACATATTTTATCGGTCTTCACAAAGATGAATTCCGGTATTGAAGAAAGACATCATGTACCCAGTGATGCATTGCACAATCCATCCTAGCCATTCAAGATTCTCTCAAAAGATTATTACCTCATTTGTCACGGAGATTAACACGAATTCTATTGACTTCTCACTCCAAGAACGTTGATATTAAAAAGGTGGCAATCAGCTCCAGCCTTCGATAACTAAAACCAAAAATGCACAAAAAAAAAAAAAAAAAAATTCAAGTCTAAGGGCCCTTTGGAAGATCAATATAAATCTCATTAGGGACACATGAATGAAAAAACACTTGTTGGACACAATTAAGTTCACAAGCTGTTAACAAGAATTCTACGCATATGAAAACGGATGGATACGTCTGAAAACGAGCGAAAACGTATGAAAACATATGAAAACAAACAAAAACTTATGAAAACGGACGAAAATGTGTGAAAAGAAAACGTGCCAAATCTTAAGAAAACAGACAAAAACATGCGAAAGCAGACGAAAGCGTGCAAAAACAAGCGAAAATGTACGAAAATGGGCGAAAGTGTGCGAAAACGAGAAAGCGTGCAAAAGCTGAAGAAAACTCGCGAAAGCTGACGAAAACTCACGAAAACTCACGAAAAGTACAATTATGATGTTCATATCCATAATAATTCATAATAGTTATTTTGTATTTATTTAACTTGCTATAATTAATACAAAGCTATATGGAAATATATCGTATTATTGATTTTGTTTGACATGCCATACAGTAGAAACATACAATAACAACGAAGTACATAAGTAGCAACATCCCATCGTAAGAACCTTTTATATATGAACACATCACCAGCACCGGCATAACCCAAACGTATAAACAAACTTAAAGAAGCGAGCTTGAAATATGCAGAACACATCGCCATCAGCAACATCTTTACATTATATATTAGAGGAGGCATGACACAATTTTATTCCACGTCATAACGTCATGTCATCATGCAATCTATGTCATTACTTTTATTTTTGATTTTTTTCGAAATTAAATTTGCTAATTTTTTTAAACACGAAATTGATAATAATTTAGAATTTATTTTAAAGATAACAACATTCTTAGTCAATTCCGCATATTTTTTCATCATAATAAATTACGAATTAAATTGTTTCCAAATTCTGTGTTTACATTCCTTATATAATTTGAATATAGTTTGTAGATAATTTAGGAATGTATATTTTGAAGATAACAACTAAAGAATAACAAATACATACTAGCCATTATAATAAATTATCTACAAAATTCAATAAACTTAATTCAAAATCTATATAGTTATTTCAAAAACAAAACAATAATTAACAAACATGGCTAATATGCTTAAAAAATTAGAATAATAAACAATTTAAAAAAAACAATAATAAAAAAAATGAAAACAATAATCATAAGTCATACCCGCCCATGGGGCGGGTTTTGCAACTAGTGTGTATATATATATATATATATATATATATATATACATATTAGCTACGTAACCCGCCCGACGGGCGGGTTTGCTTTTGGAATTTGTTTTGATAAGAGATGTGTTTGTGTGTGTTTGGCTTAATTATTCTATGGTGACCAAGTTAAGTACATACTACTGGTTTTCCATTAATCTCTGGTCGTGGATCTATAAGATCAATCCCCTGCATACGTCATAACATCGGGTTACAAACCAGATATTACACTATTACTTTTCAATCTCCATTAGTCACTCGAATTTGACCCAATATAATTGCATAAGGACCACATCTAAAGACGGCTTAAACTTGCAATATATACACAATGAACACTAAGATAGATAACAGACCTGAACGTGAACAGGTGTGAAAGCCAAACTCGAAAACCATCAGGTTTGATTCAATATTTAGTTATACTCACTTCAAGATTACAAAATGAAATTAAACCATCTAAAAAAATGTTAAAGTACATACTACTGGTTTCTATTAAGTTCAAGTCCTGTGGATCATTGAAAAAGTTCTGGTTTCTGAGAAGTATGTGCTATGAGTTCCACTCCTTAGTCTATTAGCATCTTCGTGTGCATCTATAAGATCAATCCCCTAAACACGTCATAACATCGGGAAGCATACTTCTTGGTAACTTTAGCAGTGAGTTTGCTCTGACCAACTGATACACCCAACTTCCCGTTTCCAGCCTGTCCAAGCATACCATATCCTTCTCCTAGTCCATTCCCTATAAATCACGAAAAAAGGCGATTATAAAAACCGAAGATTGCAGATGCATATATAATGAAACGCCTATAGTAGAAGAGTAGGTTGTTTGGATTTGTACTTTTCCCATTGCAGCAAAATACTACATTTTACACCTACTGCAGCAAAACAATAGTTTAGCAAAATTTAAAATCTCTAAATTGCCTCTTATTTAACAACAATTTCATTACATATTATATTATCAAAAAGCTCAAATATTAGGATTATAATTATCTTTCTACAATAACATTAGACCAACTACAAATATGGCAATAAACAATAGAGACGCCATATGCAAAAAAGAATCATGAGCCACAACTTGAATAAACTTTCAAATGTCAAGGAACAAACTTACCCAATGAGTTCTCTTCAGGTATTCCAAACTGCATTATGTTTGCAATTTTTCGCATGTCCATAATAGCATACTTGATTTTATAAAAGTATAACATGTTTCACAAAATTATGGCGTCTTTTATATTATGTTTAAAAATTCCATTAAGATACTCACCTCTCCTTTATATTCCGTAGGCGATGCCCACCTCTTATAGATGCAAAATCATCACCAATCTCTTTATCCACCCCCCTGCAAAATCCGCCTTAACTTTTTTAACATACAATTTTATTATCTGTTGTAACCTGTGAAATTTTAGCTTTGTGATTTTGTATATGTTTGTGTGTTTCATAGACACCCTATGCTGCTATAACATGGGTAGTTGGTTGATTTGAATAAAACCGGACCAAACACCGCGTCGCAGCAGAAAGGGTGTTTGGCTGCTGCTAAAATAGTATCCAAACACCCTTGTTACAGCATAAAGTGTGTTTGGCTGCTGCTAAAACAGTATCCAAAAACCCCTATTGTAGCAGAAATGGTGTTTTGTTACTACTTTAACAGTAACCAAACACTCCTATTATCTGTTGGTAACATACAAAAGTCCCAAAGCATACCACTAACATATTTATAGCTTACAAACGATGTATCCTGTTAGGGATGTCAAGAATGTTTTTTGCCCAAGTAAACATACCTGATGTGAAATAAGGTAGTAGGACGCGTAAGTGAACTTATAAACATCAGCTTATTGGATGCGTAAGTGAAAACATCAGTTTACTGGATTTTTTATAAGCTCTTAAGTTCATTCCTTTCAAGCAAGGCTAATTATTCTTGTTGCATTCGAGATAATGTAGGTACACGAAAATCATTCACTTCACCATACTAGGACACGAATTAAAGATAGAAAAGTAGAAGGAAGTAAGATAAGAAAAGTAGAGAGAAGAAAAATAGAATGGTTGATTTCACACACTTATGTTTTCACAAAATGAATAACCAACACCCTTTTCCTTGGTGGAAAAGGGTTTATATACCTACACTCCATGACTTGGACGTGTGGGCTTTTAACACAGACCGAGCTCGGGTTTTGCTTTAAACCCGCAACACGTACAATATTAGCTTACTAAACGAGCCCGGTTTCCTTTCTAGCCTATTACAACGTTATATAAATGAATGACCGAGACCTAACATTCATAATGGACAAACTTCATTATTTGACTTAATATTTTGAGGCTAACAATCTCCCCCGAAGTGAGTTTATTTAAGGGGGGGGGGGGGGGGGGGGGGGGGGGGGGGGGGGGGGGGGGGGAGGGGGGGGGGGGGGGGGGGGGGTGGGGGGGGGGGGGGGGGGGGTCCACTCATCATGAGATCAATGAGAATTGCTGATGTCGTTAAGCTTATGTTCATGGTCTCTGACTTCGTTGAATGATTGTTCCTATCATGTTGTGATCTTTGATCTTGAGCTTTTGTCTTTGTCTTTCGACTTTGTCTTTAGTTCCAAGATCTTTAAATATTTTCCTTGTATGTCTTGATCGTCTTTGCCATCTTGCGGTCTTGTGTCTTGACCAATATGCTCATACTATGCATCATCTTGAAAGCCTTGCTACAACTCCCTGACAATCTTTTCTTGAAATCTTGATATCATTAAGGAAGATCTTGAATATCAGAGTTTGCGGAAGTCTTTGTCTTTAATTCTTGAGCTTTCTTGATTCTTGAATTTGGATGCTTATAGTATGTCTTTGTAGTTTAAGTATGAGCATGTGGTAATGAATCTGACACATCTGGAAAGAGGTACCGCCACCATCGTGTAACCTGCAGGTTTACATTAGTGATAATTGACAGATATGGACAAAAGTGTCTTTGTCACTTTGTCGAATAAGGTTGCAATAACCACGGTTTCCTGTTAATCAGTATAAATACTGCCTGTGATCAGATAGAATTCAAATGAACCTTCTTGACAAGGTTTCTCAGCTGCACTAGCCGTTCTCAATACCAAAGCGTCTCAAAGCAGACAACACGATATGAGTGAATCGGAAGTTCCTTTCTTCACGATTATACCGTCAATTCATTTACTGGACCAATTATCGATATCCAGTTATCACAAGTTTAATTTATATAGAATCTCGCAAGTCACCTACCGCAGAGCTTGTTTGATGTTGGCTCTAGAAGGATTTTTATCGTCACTGTGAATACTAAAAGTATCACTCTGATGTTCTGGCAAAATCACAAGGATAATGCGTAGGACTCTTGTTAACAGCTTGTGAACTTGATGATGTTCAACAAGTGTTTGTCATGGAATGTGTCATAATGAGATTTATATATTGATCTCTTGGCTCTAGACTCGATTAGTGTGTTTTGGTTTTAGTAATCGGAGGCTGGAGCAAACTGCCACTTATTCAATATTAACTAACTCAGAATGAGAAAGTCAATAATAACGTTGTATCTCAGACAATGATAACAAATATCTGTGGAGATAAACTTGAAATGGCTAGGATGGATTGCGCAGTTGCATCACTGGTCCATGTGGTCTGTCTCATACCAGAATTCATCTTTGAAAAAATCGATAGCATATGTATTGACCCAGTTTATGCCTTAAGTTGTATGGAGGGCTTCTTTCTTTAGACCGTTTATCCTTACATTTCTTTTTAATTCTTCAACCGCTTCAATGCTTACCATTACGTCATTACTAACACCTTGTTATGATTGTTCCAGTGTTAGCTCAACCTTAGTCGGCATTCTTCCCTTTACTCATTCATCTCTAAATCATTCCTAAGGACTACTATTTCTAGCTATGGATTGTCCTTGGGTAGATCCATCCGGTTCTGGTTGGATCATAGGACTAATACCCAACCTAACCACCTTATGACTTCAGAATTGTCGTGAATTAAGATGTTGTTGGGTATGAGATCGAACCATAAAACCTTTTCCGAATAGTATCAAACACTTTAAGTCGATTAGATCACATTTTAATTTCTAGATCACATTTTAATTACATTTCTCCACTTATTTTAAACACTAAACACTTAGTTTTGAAATACCAGGTGATTAAAATTTGTCTTGAAAATTCCATGGGGAGAAATGTTTACAGCAGAGATGAATTATGTAAACGTATTCCCTGTCCCCTAGGAACGTTAGTTCCCCTGCTTCTACCCAATATCTGCTTTCCCCCCCCCCTTAATTTTATATATGTTTGACACCAAAAAATGATACCAAGTTGTACAATGAATATAAAATTGAGGGTGAGTCAGTGTTGAGCACACAATTTTGAAAGATTATGAAATGTCATTGAAGAATTCTTGAAAAATTATGCTCAGACACTTGGTCATCTTATAACTTACATTCAATTGAGTTGTCGTTAATATCATGTTGTTATTAAGAGACTTTTTATAATGTTTTGAATACAAAAGAATTGTCGTGAGATAATGTATCCAAAATCATTAAAACTTTGTTTTTCAAAAAAACTCCCCCTCAAACATTGACTCATTTTAGAAAATGACACCAAATGTAGAAGAATTGTCCTAGAAAACTTGTGAGGGATGGAGTGTTGAACACACAATTTTGAAAGATTATGAATCGTCAGTGAGAAATTCTTGAAAAATTGTGTTCAACTTTTGAAAAACTACATATGTTAGAAGACTTATCCTCTAATGCTAAGGATAAGCGCACTGAAGCGTACACTCTCCTTTGTCATTCGGGACCGAGTTACAATCTGAATTTGATTACAAGTCATAAAGAAAAATTAGAAATGACATGTTTTGAAAGCACTTGAAACTCTTGCTCGAACTTCATTTACACACTCGTGTCAATGTTAATCGACATTTCTAGGCACGTAAATGTTATCGATTCCAAGAGACATGTCGAGAAGATTCTTTTTGGAATTTTTGATTTTTTGATTTTGTGTTTTCTTTTTGAAATTTTATATTTTTGTATTTGTTTTTATATGTTTTATATTTTTGTATTTTTTGTTTCTCAAAAATAATTACAAGTCGATGTTTGATGATGATTTCAAGCAGTTGCCAGAACCTCCAGTTCTGCTGGAGTCAAACATCTCATACCAATATGTCTGACAAGATACTTAAAACGATCTTCAAGAAGGGCTTTCGTAAACATATTAGCTAATCGGTATTCAATTCTGACAAAATACAATTCAATTATACCATTTTTAACCTGTTCCTTTATAAAGTGATATCGAGTATGGATGTGCTTGGTACGGGAGTGCTACACGGGGTTGCATGAGATTGCTATGGCTGACTGAGAATCGCAGTACAACGGTATTTTTTTGTAGTTGAATCCATAATCCTTAAGTTGTGTCCTCATCTATATTACTTGAGCACAACTTGCAGATAACGCCACGTACTCTGCCTCTGCTAAAGACATTGCAGTGCAGTCTTGTTTCTTTAACATCCAGCTGACTAACTTATCACCTAGGAACTATATTCCTCTAGAAGTACTTTTACGAGTATCAATGCATCCGGCATGATCAACGTCTGAAAATGCAGTTAGTTCAAAGCCAAAATCTTTTGGATACCAGAATCTCATGTTAATGGTACCCTTTAAGTATTTAAAGATTCTTTTAACCTCCTTGAGGTGCTTTTCTGTTGGTCTTGCTTGACAACGTGCACAATAACATGCTGCTTGCACTAAGTCTGGTCTACTAGATGTCAATTACATGAGTGACCCGATTTTACTATGGTAATTAGTTTGGTCTACGGGTTTTCCACTCAAGTCTGCATCCAGTTTAGGTTTAGTAGCCAATGGTGTACCACTGGTGTGACAATTTTCCATACCATGTTTTTTGAGTATCTCTAAAGCGTACTTGGCCTGATTGATAAAAATACCTCGTGGGGATTAGTGGATCTGAAGTCCTAAAAAGAATTTCATTTCCCTCATTAAGGATATCTCAAATCTACTGTGCATTAGTTTTTCAAACTTTTTAGAATATTTTAGGTTTGTAGACCTGAAAATTATGTTATCAACGTAAATTTGCACAAGTAGAATGTCCTCCCCGTATCTTATCGTGAATAAGAGTTTGGTCCAAATTGTACCTTTATAAAGCCCATTGACATCAAGAATTTAAGAGTTCACATACAGTATCTCGAGTCTTGCTTCAATGTAGTGTATTGGATATCATAACACAATGAATGATCTAGGGGTTGGCTAATTAATCTTAGAGAGAGAAAGTGAGTTCTAGTAAGAGAAACTACACCTTATGTGTATGTATATTAAAATGAGCAACCAACCCCTTCCCATGGCTGGAAAGGGGTATAAATACATGAGTTTTGTGCCCCTAAGTGGGCTATGAAGTGGGCTAACATGTGGGTAAAGACCCGGCCCAACACCATAAGTCATACGGTAATTAAACGATTAATATTAAGGCTACGAGCTAACCTATGCTAGACATTACACGGGGTGACCGAGTCTTTTACATGGATTTTCATAATCCTAACAATCTCCCCCTAAGGGAGGTCACCCCAGAAAATACAAATTGAATCCTAGCTATCTTTGAATTGATCTTTGACTCTGGCTCGTAGTCTCTTGATTCTTCAAGATTAGTCTCTGTACTGCAAGTAGTGATCTTTGAGCTTTGTTCCTTAGACTTGTGTGATCTTTGAGCTTTCTTTGAGATCATCATCTACAGTAAATCTCTTAATCATCCTTGTTGTGGAGTATTGCCTTCATGTGATGTTGTGACCTTCGGACCCGCATGCTCACACTTTTCTGGATCATGAGAATACTCATCAGAGTTGCGGAAGCTGTGTTGTAGGTCTTTCATTTGTCATGATGTCTTTGATTAGTAACATTAAGTATGAACATGGGGTTGTGAATTAACTCCATTGGAACGGGGTATCTCCATCTTTACGTGAACCTGTAATAAAACAGTGAGCAATAAAGCATGTGGACGAATATGGCTTTGTCATTCGCCTGAGTCTGGTTGGATTAACCTTCGGATCCGTGAGGACCGACCTGTGATCAAGTAGATTCATCTTAAGAAGAATCTCCTTGATAGGATTTCCAGTATAAGTATAGGGATAATGCTAATGTACAACCATCGAATACACAGCACTTGCCTGTTCTCTTTTCGGAACGGTCTCATAAAGCAGAAGTCACGATAAGAGTGAATCAGGTTAGTTATTGTCTTAACGATGATGATAAAAATTGATTTGAAATCAATTGACGTATTACTGAGAAAAATATTTTAGTGAACATCAAGAGTGTTTTATAGCTCAGAATCAAATTTCATCAGAAACACATTTGTTTTGAAAGATATACAAAGTCAATGTGCTCGAAAATCAGTTGTTGAGCACATCAAAAGGTTTTTCAAATACTATTTGTCAATTCACTGCCTGGAACAAGTTTGATTCATAAAGAATCGCACCATCGTTGCTTTTCATTTGTCACAAGTTCAATCCATAGTGGATCTCACATGTCACCTACCAAGAGCTTGTTAGATGTTGGCTCTAGAAGGATTTCCATCTTCATTGTGAGTACTTTCGTATCACTCGAATGTTCTGGCAATACCACGAGGATAATGCGTAGGACTCTTAAGATCTTACTTGTTATCATAGTGTGTGATAAGCAAGCATAATTTGTATTAGTGTCCTAGCGAGATTTATAGATGATCTCATGGCTCTAGACTCAATAGTGCACTTTTGGTTTAAGTAGTCGGAGGCTGGAGCGGACTGCCACCTTTTCAATATCGTCTAACTCGGAGTGAGAGAGACGATAGAAATGTATTGATCTCCGTGAGAAATGAAACAAGAATCCTTTGAGGGATCTTGAGTGGCTAGGGAGGGTTGTGCAGCATATCACTGGGTCCATGATACTTGTCTTCAATGTCAGCAATCAACCATGTGATTCTGACAGCATATGTAGTGACCCGGTTTTTGCCTAATGTTTAAGGAGGGCTGCTTTCTTTTCACCCTTTATCTTAACATTTCTTTTTCATTCTTCAACCCCTTCAGTGCTTACCGAGACTTCATTACTAGTACCTTGTTGGGTATGTTCCAGTACTAGCTCCATCTCAGTCCGCACTATTCCCTTATTCTTACATTACTCCTTTTGTAATCATACCTAAGGACTTCTACACTAACTAGTGGATTATCCTTGGGTAGATCCCTCCAGCTCTGGCGGGATCATGGGATTAAGTACCTAACCTTACCAACCTTATAACTCCGATAAAGTAATTACAGGGTCGGTCTTTGGTATTTCCACGATTGCCATCATACACCATTTGCTCCCCCTCAATATGTGCATCGATATTCGAAAAGGTTTAGCACATATGGGAGAGCCTACACTTGAGTCCAAAAGATCACATTTTTTATTAGATTTTCATAGTTAAATCACATTTTCTCCCCCGATCAAAAATTTCAAACCCGTTGAGATTTTAGGTCTCAATTGATTTAAGTTAGGAAAATTTAGGAGAAACTGTGTCTGATTTATACAAGCCTAGTTGGACATTTTATAACTGAGTATACGGATACAAATACATTATATTACTACTTTATTATGTACATATTACAACAACATATATAATAATAATACCCCACACGAGATGGACCTTGATTGCCGAGATGATGTGATCATTCGGTTCTCTGCAGTAGTCTGTAGTCTCCTTCTCTTATCCGTCCACCAATAAAGCTTTCCAGGTTCTGGAAGATTCTCCTTGTCTTAAGCCGTTTCTGTATGGAAAACATAAACTCCTTGCTTCTGTCAACATCTTTCCTCGTCCAAAACCGTGTGTTCGAACCCGGATTCATCCTGTTAACCTTGAATTCCTTGAACCGGTAGTCCAATGCCTCATCAATCTGTTGCAGAGTGCTGTCACTGAACTTGTGGATCTCATTGAACTGCATGATCATCTGAACCCCATATTTATCCCTAAATGTGACAGCCCTTGGAGAGTCAATTACTGTGAAGTCATGCTTGTACTCAAAGCCAGTGGCATCCCATCGAGCTTTGGTGAGGTTTAGCTGCGTCTGGTAGCTTTCAATCCCGAGCTGGAAGTCTTCTATGCGTTGTCTTATAACTAAGTTTCTAGTCCATAAGTTGACAGCAGTAGTGAGAATCTTTTTATCTTCAGGTGATAGATGGTTCAGGTGGCTTTGAAGATTCAATAAGTACAAATCTTCAAAGTCACTAAGGTACAGATATTTGAAATCCCTTTCCGCAATAATATATTCTTTAAGATCAGCTCTACGAAGAACGATCTTCTTCATGTAATCGTACCCATATAAGGAGAAGACTTCAATTCTAACAACACTTAAAATCCGCATATGAGTCCTAACAGCTCTGCGATCACCTTCAGATGTGTGTCTGTCAATGTAGAATTGTTGTCGTTGGAACCACCAGTAAGAAATATCATACATAGCGGCGATGTCATACTTGCATTCCTCATCAATCCACATCTGATCGGGTACCATCTGCTCTAAGCCAACATCAGGATAATAGGTCGCCTTCATCTTCGAGATTGACAATGCAGGCCTGCCACCCTTGCGAGCGTATCATAGATATTCCAAGTCTTTGTTGAAGAAGAAGTTATATTGAATTGTGACTTGACCTGGCGGACCACCCGGTGGTAGAGGTTTGCTAACATTATACTTGATGATTGACTCGTCCACTTGATAGGTTAGTAGTTTATGGCATTCTTCCATTTGGTATTGAAGATGAATCACATTGGGATGGAAGACTTTGACAATTTCATATGCAGGGCCTTCCAGGTCTTGTTGTTTAAGTTTAGTGATCCCTTGTTGTTTGCAGAACCAGTCCATAAAGATTGACATGTCACCAGTCTGCGCAAGTAACGAGTTCTCTGGAGGAGGTGCATAGGTGGATGCAAGAGCAGATGCCCAATTGTTCACTAGGACAGGCAGATCAGATGATGGGATGGACCAGGCAGGTTCTGGTGTAGCAGGTCTATCTTCAGTGAGTGGCTTCTACCAATTTTGCCTCAAGTTTACCGTGGGAATATGATCATGCCCGATGTCTTTATCATCAGATGACTGTACCTGTTCATCGGGAGCCGAAGCATCATCCATGTGTGGGTCTTCAGGAATTGATGAGATAGACGGTTTGAGTCTTGAGTCAATGGTCGTCCAAGCCGTATATTCAGCTGAAGCCACTGTCTTTAAAGAGCTTGGAGCATCTGTGCTTTTCGACTGATCACTCTGGTTGGTGGATGGAGGTGGAGGAGGATGAGGCAATTGAGAAGATCCAGAAGCTCCTGAAGTTCTAGATGACCCTGTTGGTGGTGGAGGAGGAGGTGGCTGATGAGGTGGAGACCCAAGTGGTATTTTAGGTGAATCACGTCTTTTTTTATTCTTTCTTCATGCTTCAACCAAATCAGTGAGGAGCTGGTCAGTGTGATCATGGGCCATTGACTTCTCCAGAGCTTCATACAGCATCTTGTGATCTTCATGAGCTTGGTAGGAATTAGATTCCCACATGCGGTGGTGAAGAATCTCTTTCATGTCGGCTTCTGGCAAGTCTTTGAAGCGATCCCTGAGAGGAGCTTGAATAGCCCAGTCAACAGCGTCAGTGACGATTTCATCCACTGCTTTGCTCACCTTATGGGTAATATCAAGATTCTCCAACTTGTACAGCTTGTTCCCTTGTTTGTCTAATCTTTCCTCCAGGGCTTGGTTTGCCTCCACCATATCCGCCATATGTTGTTCAAGCTCACCAATGCGCTGGATTAAAATCGAATATGTGGCACTTTGTTGTGGTTGAGGTGGTAGAGGATGAGTTGTTGTTGTCGTTGTTGTTGTTGCTGTTGCGGTTGCTGGTATTGGCTGATGTTCATTAGGAGAATCGGGTCTAGAAATAAGATCAATCACCGATGATGTCATAGGGGGAATTACAGAAGTGTCTTGATGGATTGTGACTGACACCATCGATTCAGCTTCTCATTTTCTGCTTTAGAAGGTTTATCATTGAAAAATTGATCGCTAAAGCTGAAGTCTTTAGTAAGGTGTTGTAGAGAAGACAAGGTCCATGTAGAGCTAGCAGGTTCCTTGGGAATCACCTATTCTTCAACAGTTAACTTGAGATTCTCCTGTACATTAGGATAGGCAGTTGCAGTGAACCCTTCATCCATTTGCACAGGATGTTGTTGAGTTGAAGTATCAGTGGCCTCAAATTCCATGTGCTCAAGGTTTGGTTCAGCATGAACAACAAGACTTGATTGAGGTTGAGGCTCTGCATCATCACCAGGGTTTGGTCCAGCCTGGCCTTCATCTTGTTTACCAGGGTTTGGTCCAGCCTGGCCTTCATCTTGAGCTTCAGGATTGATCTTAGGAGATACGTCATCATCAGAATCCGTCTCGCTATCAGTCAGACCCAGTTCAACATACAATGAAGAAGATTCTTCATGACCCGAGGGTTCAGTTGGTGTGGGAGTGCGTCTCTGAAAGATAAACTGTTCAGCAAGGTTCCTTTTCTTTGGAGTCTGAAGGTTGAGAAGAACTTGAGCCGCTTGTTCCTCACCGACTTTATCTTTCCCCTTTCCCTGTACCTCTGGAAGTGGTTGAAATTTCCCAGAGTCAGGTTCCCTGATCACCACAGGAGGAAGTGGACCCCGATGTGCAACGTGAACCTCCTTTAGACTTTCTTGTATTGCCTTTTGCGTATTAGCCTCTTCATCACCGTACATCGGTTCCTTATCTGGAACACCTTCGTCAACAAATTCATCAATCAACTGTAGAGGGCTCTTTGGTTTTTGCTTCTTTGTCACCTTACCAGCTTTAGATCATTTGGCTAGAGATTGTGCCTCAGAAGACTCCTTAACCAGTTTACGCTTTTTACTTTGGTCTTTCTTGGAGGGTTCAGTTGTTGCAGTTGTTGGTTTGGATGGTTTAGAAGCAGTGGGCTTGGGAGCCTTGGGTCTGGTAGCCTTAGCCGGTTTAGGTGCAGGAGAGTCGGGATCACTAACTTCTTCACCGGCAAGATATCTTTGATGCTTAGCGACTTTCTCCAGATACACACGGTAATATTGTTCTCCTTGAATGTCAACAGTGATAAGAGCATTTAGAATGGGCATCCCAAAGACTTCCCGTTTGGTTCCCTTAGCACTAAACTTGAGATAACCCAGAACAGACTCCTCATTAGGCAAATGAAGTGGAGAACCTGGTCTCGGGTGGAATTTGTACTTGCTTTGTAAGTGATGGATGATGAGCTTGGAGAACCTAACACTTAGGATCACAATAATGGTGGCTTTCTTCTTTCCTTGAGTGTGTTGTGCCAGTTTCTTTTTGTCCTCGATGAAAGTCTGGATGGAGTGGGTAAATTCTTCCCACATCCCCTATGCATAATCAATATGGGCTCGATTGACTACGCCCCAAAGAATCTGTAACACCGGAGCCCTTGGTCTTTCAAACCCTGAAGTCTTTCCCGTAAGGCACAAATTAATGATTGTTGTGAGTGCTCTCCATGGCCAAAACATGTCATTAGTCACTACATCATACAAAGTTTTGACAGCTCTCGGGTAACCCAGATCATTGACAAATTTGATAAGGGCATTAGGAGTTGGTGGGGAAGTAAATGCATTATTGTTGTCGACTGGTGTGATCTGAATGGCGTCTCTGAGTGTGTCTTTGGTTAGATCGAACCATTACTCATCTAATTGACAGCTGTAATTCCCTGTGGTTTTGTCATAACGAACAGTGTCTGTTGAATATAAATTGATGGGATTGTCGAGGAAGCAATAAAAACTTTGAAGAAGTTAGTTTGCTTCAGAATGTCCACTGCAATCTTGTAAATTGGATTGCTCTGCGACCTCTCAACATCCAAATAGCAGTTGCTTTTTTCTACAGCCACTCATCTGCTGCGAGGCAGGATTTGATCATCGGTACGAGTGGGTGGAGCCATAGCGGGTGCTTGTTCAGCAGGAGCATTAACATTAACATCAGCCATTGTATCTGCATAATCACATCCACAGAAAGGCATACATACATAAAGAAGATGTTAGATGTTAGCAGATGCTCAGAAGTTAATCAATTATGGACTAAGTCCAGGAAAGGGCACTTAGATCATATTAAAGGGGTGGTCGGCAGATTTGGTCAACTCTTGAGTCAACGGAAGTTAACTCATGGAAGAGAAGACAAAGTGCAATGACTAAATCGCAATTGTCAAGCAATACTAGACAAAACGCAAGGGTTAAAGCATACTAGGCAAAACGCAATGGGACTACATGCAGGCACCAAAATGCAAGACACAAAAGGCAGTTGGTAAGCAAAACGCAATCACACAAAACGCAATGAATATTTTATTTAAAGTAATCAAAACGCAGTGTATTCAAAACGCAAAAGACAAGTCGCAACAAGCAAAACGTAAACCAACAAAACGCAATGAATATTTTATTTAAAATAATCAAGACATAGTCAATCAAAATGCGAGCAGCAAACAGCAACAGGCAAAACGCAATCAATATTATATTCAAAATAGACAAAACGCAATCATTTGAATTTTTTTCGAAATGAGGGTTTTACTATTTTAATATTTTAATGTTCTTCATATACAAACGCAATGATTGTGTTTTGTCCCTGCTTAATCGTTAATAATCAAAACGCAATGAGATATCAAAGGACAAAACGCAGCATGTATAAGCAACCAAAACGCAATCAAGAATCACCAGACAAAACGCAGATAAGAACATTTAACAAAACGCAATCTAGAACACATTGGGTAAAACGCAACCAGGAACATATAACAAACCGCAACCAAGAACACTTAAATTACGCAGATTCCAACTTACAAATTAAGGCTTCCAAGTCATAACAAGTGAATGATATACGCTTTATTGTACATGCTAACCCATTTAACAGCAACACGAGGTCACACCAAACATCATACGATCACAATAAAGAGTCTACATTAACACAAAAATCACAAGGACCATAAAACAGCAATTGGGGAAACGATTAAGACATCAACTAAGCATCAAATGAGTAATCTAAAGCTAACCCAGTACTCAAAAATCAAATGGAAACACTAATCAAAAATTGAGTGATGACAAAGCACGAAAATCTACACAACGAGAGATTTAATGAGATTTAAGCCACGATTATATAGATAAAGATTATACTGATGATATAGATCACTAACTAATCATTACCTAATCACGAAAACACACAGTTGGCCACAAATCCAGCAAATCACAAAAGATGTTGTGTTTTGGGTTGAGAGAAAAAGTCAAAGGGAGTTGACTGGTCTATGTTGCGATTTAACCAAGTCAAAACGCAATGGGGCCTTTTATACTTAGGGTTCGGGTTTCGAATTTTGGCAAGACTAGTCCTTGGACATCTATAGACCTATACTTTTAAGGATGAATGGTTTTCTAAGGGCAAATCAAGATACAAGAATGGCAAATATGGTCCTTAAAGATTTATAAGCTAAGAAAATAGTTAGCAAATTGTACATAAGACCCTACACTTGCACATTAATAACTTGACCTTTAGAGTTAATACTAGATTAACTCCCCCTCAAATTGAAACCCTGTTAGATACAAAACCTTTCTCAATTATTTATACGATGTGTAGAAAATGCCCGTTAGATGTCATAAATTTTAAAACTACTCTCCCCCTCAATCAATGACCCGTTTGCTATTGAAAGCGTTGTAGTCGTTGATTGAGTATCAAATTTATGAAAACACAAGTCCGATTGATTTTCCAACAACAGTAAATCACCATGTGAAATCCAAATAATTTTCTGAAGAATCATAGACGAAAAATTATATGGATAGATAGAAGACTTCTCTTCTGTATCAAGAAATAATGCACTGAAGCGTACATTAGATCGAGGTTGCATGGATATAAAGTAATCCATGCCCGGGAGAACTGAATCACCCGTTGTTAGGAACAACCGTCTTTTTGGCGACATGCTTTCCTCAATTTAAAAAAACGGGTAGCAGTCTGAAATAACTGCAAACCATTAAGACATGTTTTGAAAAGTTTAAACTTCCGTTCGAGCTTTATTTAAAGACCCATATCATTATTGAATGACATTCTAGGTCGTAAAGTAATCGATAAACGAATACATGTCTGAACACACTATTTTTAGGTATTTTCAATTTTCTGATTTTTCTGGTATTTTTTGTTGGTTTTATATTTTTGTATTTGGTTTTTGGTTTGAGTATGTACATATTTACATAGGATACTTGAAGCAAGTTCGTTACTCATCCGTATCATCCTGAAGACGTTTGAGTGTCTCTGGCTTCATACTCTTCATGCCAAGCCTCGGGAGAATGAATTCGAATCGTTCTCTGGGCAGTGCCTTTGTGAATATATCCGCCAGTTGATACTATGTCCTCACGAAATACAACTCAACCACTCCTTTCTCCACTTGTTATCTGATGAAATAATGTCGGATGTTGATGTGTTTAGACCTGGAGTGCTGGACGTTGTTGCAGCAGAGGGCTGTGGCACTCTTGTTGTCACAATATAGAGGGACGTGATTGTATGCAAAGCCATAATCCGATAATTGAGACCTCATCCATAGAATTTGGGCACAACATCCAGACATAGCGATGTATTCAGCCTTTGTAGAAGAGATGGACGTTCTAGTTTGCTTCTTTGATGACCAACTTACTAACTTATCACCAAGGAACTGAGCACTGCCAGATGTGCTTCTTCAGTAATCTTGACATCCTGCATGATCTGCATCAGCGTAAAGCTGTTAGTGCCATGGCGTGTCTTTCGATACCAAAGACCCATGTGATGGATTCCTTAAATATACCGAAAGACCGTTTAACCTGCTTCCAGGTGCACTTTTTTAGTGAGGGGCTTAGATTGATATCTAACGCACCATGCACACAGCAAACACTATGTCACAGCGTCTACTGAGGCTGTGAGATACATCAGGCTCCCACATACTGATATCGAAGTCAGATCAACAGGATACCTAGAGGTCCTCATCCAGTTTGTTCGCATCCACCATGGGATTCAACAGGGTTACTTTTATGAAAATCAAAATTTCCTCTTAAAATCTCATTAGCATATTAGATTGATTATGAAAATGCCTATGGGATTTCTGAGAATTTATAAGCCTAAGAAAAAGGATATTGACCCATCATCGACATTTGAAATTAGAGCTATTTCATTATAAAAGCGTCACAATCTTATGGGATCAGTCGAGGCAAATATTATATCCATCAAACAATATAGATTTAAACATGAAGAGTGTGTTTGCCTGTTGTTCGAGTGAACAAGGTTTGATCGACTACACCCTTAGAGAATCCTTAAGCCAGAAGAAACTTTGACAAAGTGTCATACCACGCCGGGTGCCTGCTTCAACCCGTAAAGAGCTTTTTTCAGACGGTTAGACATGATTGTGTGAAACGATCTGGGTCAACAAAGCCTTCAGGTTTGGCTAAACATGGACTTCTTTCTTTAAGCTCTCCATTTAAGAATGCAGTTTCACGTCTATTTGAATAAACTGTCATGTTTTGCTGGCAGCATTGGCAATAAATATTCCTGATGGCTTTTAAGCCTGGCACTGGGGCGAAGGATTCTTCAAAATCAAGACCTTCTTCTTGACGATATCCTTTTGCTACAAGACTGTTTTTCAACACATCACCATACTCGTTAAGTTTCACCTTATAAATTCACTTAAGAGCAATAATCATGGCACAGTCCGAAGGTAGTACTAATTCCCATACGTTCGGTTCGAATCATTTCAAGGGGTAGGATTTCATCATGCATGGCTTGAAACCCTAGCCTGTCTAAGTGACAGCAGATTTTGAAGTTTTTTCGGATTTCGAAACTTTAAATAGTACCAGAATTGTAAAGCCACACAAGCATCAAAAGCAAGCTATTTCCTAGTGGATACCGGTCGAGAAGGGTTCCCAATAATATTATCAATAAGATGTGAGGCGGTCCATTTTCGAAGATGTTCATGAGTTTGAGTGACATAAGTTGATTATGTTGAACTAACATCCGCAGGGGGGGGTGGGGGGGGGGGGAGAGGAGCTTTTCAGAACTATGTTTCGAAGCAAACACGTTAACGAAGGGAATGTTGTCAACAGGAGCAAGCGGATTGGCTTCAATGATAGTGGGTTCAGTTGCAACGCCTTGTTGTAAACTTGGAGATTGTAATATCGAAGAGGATGGTGAATGACTTGGAGAGGGTGCATCTTGATCAGTGGTAGTAGATGAGGGTGTACCGACTGAATTGACTGGAGCTGAAGCTGCTAGAGCAGGAGAGACCGGCCTTTCAATACGAGGAGGTTCCAGGTATTCATCAAACATTGGTTGGAATAAAATCTCCAGGTCTTTATTTGTGGGGGGTACATAAGGTGCTGCAGGAACCGGATTTGGTACGAGCCCTGAACTTATCTGTCCAGGCATCAAAAATGTAGGAGTGGGTCCTATATTGAGTTGCACAGGAGCCATTTGCTCAGTCAGCTCATCGAATTGAATGTGAATAGTTTCCATAATTCGTCGGGTTCTTCTGTTGTAAATTCTATAACCCTTCCTGTTTGGTGCATAGCCAATGAAAATTCCAATATCAGCCGTTAGTTGTAATTTTCCAAGATCCTCACTGTCATTTGTAGGGTAACAAAGAGCACCAAAGACACGGAAAAAAGTAAGATCAGGCTTCTTATCATGCACCAGCTCATATGGGGTTTTGTCGTGACGAATGTGAATGAGGGATCGGTTTTGGGTGTAACAAGCAGTTGCCACAACTTCTGCCCATAGAAACATCGGAGCCTTGGAAAATATCAGCATTGTCCGAGCAGCCTCTACAAGAGTGCAGTTTCGTCTTTCGACGACGCCATTCTGCTGTGGAGTCCTCGGAACTGTCTTTTGGTGAAAAATACCGACACGTTCATAATAATCAATTAAATCTTTGTTGACAAATTCTGTTCCATTATCAGTGCGGATGTATCATATAGTTTTATTGAGACCAACTTGTATTTGCTTTAGAAATTTGATGACGACCTCTGGGGTTTCATCTTTCGATCTCAAAAACTTAACCCAAGTAAACCGAGAATAATCATCAACGATGACTAAGATGTATTTCTTTCCATTGATTGTTTGCACAAACATCGGTCCACATAAATCCATATAAAGGGTATTAAGAACTTCCAAGTTGGTGTTTTTAGGTTTGGGTTTGTGGGTATACTTTTTGCTCTTTCCTAGTTGACATGCCGAGCAAAGATGATCTTTTTCAAACTTCAATCTAGGCAAGCCTCTTACTAGATCCTTTCTTGCAAGGTCATTGATGGTACCGAAGTTCAAGTGGTTTAATCGACGATGCCATAACCATGATTTGTTCTTAGAGGCTTTGGACAACAAGCAGATTGGGAAGGACTTCATCATATCTTATACCGAGATAGTGTACAAGTTAGAACCAATAGAGCCCTTAATTAATTCCACACCATCCGAATCTCGAACATAACAAGAATGCTTTCTGAATGCGACTTCCAGATCAGAATCACAAAATTGTCCTACAGAAAACAGATTGTGTCCCAGTCCTTCCACATAGTATACCCTGGAGATCACACTGTCATCAATCACGTAATCTCCATAACCCATGATGTCCCCAAAGTGGTCATTCTGGAATCTAACTGTCCCGATAAACTTTTTCACAAAATTCATGAGCCGTGAGCGATCCTCCGTCATATGTTTTAAACAGCCTGAGTCCAAATACCAAAGGACGATCTGTACGACCTGCATTTGAAAACAGACGAAGATGGAGAGTTTGGAAAGTTGGATCCCCAATTTTGTTTGGGTTCCTTTTGGTTCGCATAAGCAATAGCCGACACTTTGTTAGGTTTAGTGAGCCTAGTTAAAGGGCACTTTTCACCTAACATGAATGTTCTTCTTGTGGGAATCCATTGATAACCTACAGTGGTAAGTATGTTGCCTGTTGGTTTCCATACTTGCTTGACTTGCTTAGGTTTCCAAACTTGCTTAAATTTACGCATAACATTTTTAACAGAGGGGATGCATTCACAGAGTGCAAATAAGTAACCACGCACATATCATGATTTGCAGAAATTAAGCATTTGTTATATGTTTTGCAAACAGAATGAGAATTCGAATTAATTACAGTACTCTTAGAGCTAATACTAGAATCAACACGATTCGTGGTTTTCAGACTAGACTTAATTGTCCTAGGGTGGTCTTCTACTTTCTTCATGTTGACACTCTTAGCCGGCAAGATCCTATTTTTCTTAGTATTGTTCCTAGGCTGTGATCCGCTAGCATCAATGCAACTGTTTACTCCTGTAGAAGGAGGCACAGGGACATTAGTCTTCTGAAAGTTTAGTTGCTCTACATGTTTGTGTGTGTTACTAGTTAATGTTGCACATTGGTCCGCAAAAGTAACTTGCTTTTTCCTAGTTGAAGGGGTAGTGACACGTTTGTTATCTTGTTTATTGACATCTTTCAGACAAGTTCCGATCGCATATTCTAACAGTTCCTGAGAGTGTTTTGTGTAAAGGCAAGCAAAGGCAATTGATATATCTAGTGGCCTTTCAACCTTAGCTTCCTCTATAATCTCGCGAAGGGTTTCCACACTTTCCTTAAGATGCTTAAGATTATCTAGATGAACTTCCCTATTATTTTGATTGCGAAGGGGAATTGGTTCAACATCTATAGCATACCTACCTGGTGCAAGGACTTTTGGTTTAACATAATCCTTAGTGACACATGACATCTTATTTTGTATTTGGACCTTTAAATTCTCATTTTCAGTTAACAGGGCACTTTATTGTTCTATGTGTTTAGCACGCGTGACTTTAATAGAATTGTATAATTCCTTGTAATGTTGCTTAACATTTGCATTTTCTGCCCTAAAAAGCCCATTTTGTTCTTGAAGAACAGTGACTCTTTCGGTTAATTGAGTGATCTGAGAATCTAAGGCCCTGACATCAAGGGTATGGTCTGCATCACTACGGTCTCTTTTAATTGAGAAAGTTGCATTCTTAATTTTTTGATGGCGTTGTCTAGAAGCTTTCATTTTTTTTGATTGTAAAAACTGATTCAAAATCAGGAGCATCTCGAGCGGATGGAGATGTGTTGTTTCCAAAACGTTCTTTAAGGTTTTGATATTTTAACTGCAGATTGAAGTGATTAACCTCAAGAGTGGAAAAATGTTTGACTAATTCAGCATGATCATCCTTTTAAACCTTATCATGTAATTTAGAAAGCTCTGTTTCAATTTCCAGACAACGTGCTTGAACAACAGTGTGTGCATCATGCATTTCAGTGAATCTGGGTACATTAAGCTCAGAATTCGTTGCAACATAAAACACATCTTTGGACAAGCATTCAGCAATTAATTTATCATTAGCAATAAGAAGATTTTTCCGCTCAATCTCATCATGCTTCTTATGTACGGCATTTTGGTCAACCTCAGCTTCCAATTCTTCAAAAATTTCCCGTTCAATCTCATCATGTTTCCTATCCTACACAAAAAACCATTTGGTCAACCTCCGGAATCTTCCAACTCTTAAAAAATAATCTTTCATTCTTAAGTTTCTTTAGTTAGAGCCTTTTGAATGCCCTCAAAATGTTCTTTAAGTGTTTTGAAAAATGGAATGACCTCAGTGAGATAACATGCCTTGGTTCGTTCAAAACACCTTTCCCCTTCAATGAGCCCCGTTGTTTTAATTCTCTTGTTACAGGTTTTTTCAAAGTCCAAAAAGAGTTGTATTAGCACAAAAATGTTAATTTTTACTTAACTCTTTGTTGGAAGCACCATTGGGAAAAGCGTTGTAGGGGTATTTGGAGGATACACCGTCAATGCTTTGATTGGCCTTAAGGCTGTGGCCTGCATTTTGAGAGCTTCGGCTTTCATCTTGATGAGATCTTGAGACCAAAATATTTGCTCAGGGGTCAATTGTTTCTGTGGTGTGAAAGTCGCTAAATAATTCTCTTTCGAGTAATCAGGTGGTGTGATCTTAACTTTCTTTTGCACACACTCTGGGTTTTTCATTTTGTCATTCATTTTCTTCCTAGTGATTTCAGCTATCTCTAGGGTATCCTCTGAATTGTGCACTATGGCCGGGACATGATTGGTTTTGATAATTTCATGACCATTATATAAAGCAGGCTGAACTTGCTTTGCACGGGTGAGGCATAAAGGGTTCTTGTAACCAATAGCTACCTTATTCAGTTCATCATAATAGGGCTTTGGTTTACACAACATGTGAACTGTTTGAAGAGACTGGTCTTGTTTGTATAATTTATCCTCGACCTTTTCTTTTAAAGCTTTCATGTCCAAAAATTCTTCAAGGTATTTGTTTTCTTTCTGTTTAAAATCCTTTTTCAAAGACGTAACTTCTTCTACCATTGACTTGTTATGGTTGATGGTAGAAGCAAGTTGCAATTTTACAGAATGAAGTTCCTTTTTCAAATTTTCTTCCTTAATATTGCGGTCAGTGATAACTATTCTTAATTGTTCATCAATCTTTTGTTCTCTTTCCGTTAATTCAAACCTGGCCCGTCTTTCATACAGTTCAACTTGTTCCTTATATGTTGCAAGTTCAGCAGTTAGTGAATTATCAACTACTGTGTTCCGTGTTGTTTTAGAGACAGATTGGGCATGAGGTTCATACATATCATTATATATCATGTATGCATCATTTGGAACAGAAGATACATTACTTTGTACAACAGGCACTGCGTTTTCCTTTACATACTGATCATACAGAATCATATTACTATCACTCGTATAATCGGCATGCGAGTCAACGAAGTAGTTTGGTTATACATCGTCATGCATCTCGTGTTCTTCATGATGTTCACAAACAACATCCTGATATTGATCATGGTTGTGTACCTCATATAGAATGTCCGAATCATACGATGGACCGGCTTCATCATATACAGGATCTGCCGATGATAGATTAACCATGAACATAGTTTGTGCCGTGGGAGCCTCATCAACATCAGAATCAAAAGCATCACAGTCATCAGATTGAAACACATTATCAACATTGAGTGCTAAATCCTGAATAGGTTGCTCATCTACATCTTCATCAACGGCGTTGTCATGTCCACCTGCAAGAAATAGTAACTGTTCTTCATCTAATGCCATCCCATTCTCCTGAGCTTGCATCAGTAACATCTTGTATTTGAAGTATTCGGAGTTCTGTGGTCGCTTGGGCTAAATGCAGTTCCTTGCTATGTGGCTTATACCATTGAAGTTGGAGCACTTGACCCGCCTTGCTTGAACTGGATTAGCATTCCTGACTTTGTTCTGAGCTCCCCTATAACTAGCTGTACCTGCACCCCGTGCATTGTTACCCTGTCCTCTATTCTGTCGACCCTGAACATTCTAAACCAAAACCTTGTCGTCTTGAACTGTGGCTTGGTTCCTAGGATTTGATAAAGTTCTGAGTTAATTGTTTATTTAAGGAAGGTAGGTTTTGTATGATTGGGTAAGAAGGGCAAGTGTGTTGGTTAAATTCTCAATTAAGTTATCCGTTGGAGAGAGTCCCGAATCAAGTTAAGAGTTGTCAGCAATGTGTGGTGGAACATGTGTGGATGGTGGCTTTGTGGATAATTGTGAAGTGTACTGCTGAGGTGCCACATTGGACATCAAGGCGAGAGGATCAACTGTGTGTTGAGTGAATCGGTCTAACATCATTTTGTTCTCATTGGCATGTGCCTCATGCTGCTTTAGATAAGCATACAGTTGATCATAGTTGGAGTCCCTCAAGCCTCTGTTGAGTTTCACTGATGTTAGAAATCTACCCCATTCCGGCAATATGTTGTTAACAAACTTAGAATTCAACTGCATTCTGGACTTGGTCATCTTGATGTTACGCATGTTTTTGATGAGTTTGGCAAACCGGACATAGTAATCATGAATAGTCTCTCCTTTGTGCTGACGAAAGTGTTCAAAGTCATCATACGGCTGTGATTCACGGTCTTCTTTTGTTAATTCCGAACCTTCCAGGAGCATCTTCACATTGTCCCATATGTCCTTTGCATCAGTGTAATGATTGGTAAGAGAGTAGATATCTTTTGGCAACCCCTGAAGTAGGATGTTTGTTGCCCGAATGTTAGCATTGTACCTATCCTTATCTTCAGGTGATAGGTCAGAATAGACACGAGGTCGTTCTGGACTTAGATGTAAGGCACCTTCATCTCCTTCTGTAAGAGTTTCCCTAAATGTTCCCATCTGAAAAGGTCCTTCATCAATTGACTTCAAGATGTTCACCCTATTCTCTTTACCCCGACAATTCAGTCGAATACGTTGTTGCCATGATGCAAAGTCAGTCCTATCAAGCATAAGTGGTCGGGTATTGGAACCGACACATTGGATGTCTTCTGAAAGATTAGCCATTTTAATTGATTGTGTAATGATTAATTTGATCGAACAATGATTAGTGATTGTATGTTAAAAGTGATGATTGTTTGTTGGATTATGTGATATGTTGTTTAATTATGATTTGGTTTGGTTGAAATGAGTTAACATAATGAAGAAAATTTTTGCCAGAGTTTCTTTCTACCAAAACGCAGTGAAGACCTTCAAAAGTAGACAAAACGCAGGAAGTCTTGAGACAAAACGCAATCAAGTATTGAGACAAAACGCAATCCAATCTTGAGACAAAATGCAATCCAATCTTGAGACAAAACACAATCCAATCTTGAGACAAAACGTAATCAAATTTTGAAATGGGCAGAGTCTCTCCTAGGCAAAACGCAAGAAAGGTCTTCTATTAGTCAAAACGCAGAACCAAAACGCAACCTTTGATAAACCAAAACACAGGAAGCAAAATGCAGGAGACAAAATATAGCTTCTAATAAGACAAAACGCAGTACAATTGTCCTTTACAAAACGACAAAACGCAGTGTCCTTTTCTGACAAAACACAGGAGGCAAAACGCAACCAAGAATATACCACTGAGACAAAACGCTGTCAAGAAAATACCAACTTTTTCACCTAAAACACCTAAAAATCACCCTTTTGAACGTTTTTGCTTGGTTTTTTTTTTGCATAACTGGTATGTGTTTAATTACACACACCTTTTACCTTTAAAAATAAGTTAAAATAACCAAAAACAGACTTAAAATGCCAAAAATATGCTTGTTTTGCTAATTGTGTTGTGCAAGAACGGATATCTAAGAAAAGGACAAAAAACGAAGCCAAAACGACAAAACAGGACACGGATTGGAAAAGCGTGGAAAAGACAAAGTCAAGACAAAGCCCAAGTGTGAAAAAGTCAACCAAAGTCAACCCCGACAAATCCAAAGTCAAAAAGTGAAGAAAAATAAGTTTAGGGGCCAAAATTGCCAAGTCCCTAACTTATTTAATGAAGGATATAAAGAAGATACTTGTGAGGGACTACAACTGCCAACTCACTAAAGTATAAACCACATGGGTCAAAACTGCCAATCCATTATTCTTGTATCACAAAAGGACCTCTTGTGCAAACCTTACATAACACTTGAGGGGGTGTTTTTGCCTTGTTTCAAAACTACAAGAAACACAAGGACGTGTATTGCAATAACAACTATATCCATGAGGGACCAATTATGACAAAACCACAAACCCACACCCCCGTTTTGAATTACTGTACATCTTCCACAAGTTTCCCGACAAACCCATAAACCCCATATCCTGTCTCTGTCAACCTCGTTGACCACCCCCATATCCCTCCAAAACAGTCACCAACACTCACCCCACATTCAAATCCAGCTTGGCAATCCTATGTGACCTTATTGGCCAAGAACAAATCAATGGTTGATATAGTTTGAGTGGGCACTACTCAAAACCAAGGGCCAGGATTGCCCTTGTGTTTACACACACACAACAAGCACACAAGGCTGTGTTGTGTCTACAAAGAAGCACAGAAGTGAAGAAAAGAAGAGAAGACCAAAACCCTAGATTATTTTGCTATAAAAGTTTTTGTAAGCCATTGTGGCCAGGAGTAAGTTTTTAGGTGTGTAATTTTTTTAAGTTCAGTTTTTAAGCTTTATGGTGTCACCATGGGTTGGTGTCAATTGTCCAACTTTGGCTTAAGTAATTAAGCTCTTTTGAGTCTGTATTTCC